>JAXGGA010001400.1:0-155095 GCA_038373865.1 Uloborus plumipes
GACTTAAAATACTTATATAATAATTATTATTTGTTCTATTTTGTAATTATGTGTACTTTTATGTTAAATTGCGTTAAGCATTAAAAGTAAGGCTCTTCACCGTCACAGAGACTGATATAAAGCGAGTTGAAATTCTGCTACCAAAAAAAACTGAAGTCAATTCCAAATATCATGAAGCTTCATCAGTTGGTTAGGAATGAAAATAACAAATCAGTGTTAAGTTTACGCATGCTAACTTGCGTTTCTTGCGAAACCGATCTTTCTTGTACTCATTATGCTTCGAGTCCGCCTACAGTTAATATTTTATAGACTAAATAAAAATAAATGTAAAGCAGACAAATGAAAAAATAAAGAAACTTGTAACTCTTTGCAGTAAAAAAAAGTTGGTATTGTAAAAGTTTAAAATTCCAACGAAAAATACTACTATTTCTTTAAAAAAATTAGATTTAATCTATTTTGTTTGTAAATAATGTAAAATAAATATACGAAGCAATATTCTAAATGGTGTATTTTGTTTTCTATGTCATTATTTATCAATTGAATAAAGTTTTAAAAATATTTCTTGAGTGAGGAAAGTGTTTAAGCCGGGAGATGGTAATTAAACTTTTTGCATTAAACTTAAATTTAAAACTGTCATTAAAATTTTATTTTTAATTTTTTTTTCGTTGGTGAGCACTGATTTGTGATCTTAAATAAGTTGTCTTTAAACAAATATTAACAATTATTAATTAATTACAAGTTGAATTTTTCCTACTTGGCATTGGCAAAAGTTAACGTGTTGAGAAAATCACCCATATGTAAATACATTAATTTCTCAAAAATAGAGGGAGGCAATTGACCCCCCTGACCCCCTAAATGACAGGCCTGGTCTCATCTTTGATAAGTATGGCATGAGGAACTGGATCATCTCGATACAGCAAGAAGAAACTACGCCCCTCGTGTATCAGAACTTCAGAAGAAAACACACAAACACACAAACACAAAAGTGAAAAAACTGCTGCGAGGAAAACCAAAGACATAATAGAACTTCCGTACTCAGGAATAAATGTCAACGAAACATTTAAAAAATCCTCTAAATAATTCATTTCTGCATTTCGAATAAAGTAATTCAAATTTTCTCTGAGATGAATACATCAAGAGAAGCTTCAAAGAATATGAAACATGGTTTTTTCTTTGTTGAAAACATAATTAATGCAAATTGTAGAAGTGTAGTAAATTGCAATTTATAATGACAATTCCTTGTCATGGCCCCTTAAATAGTACTTTGTTTAATCAGTGGTCAGAAGTAACGCGTTACAAGTAGCTAGTTTTGTACACGATTTGTTGATTTATGTTCTGCCCCATGAAGACGGTGAAATTGCGAGATCAATTCGTGCGAAGTCTTTAAGCTAGGCTTTTTCCTTAAAAGTTTGGTACACTTTAAAACCTTATATCTCGACAACAGAGGACATAAGCAAACAGTTTTTTCATCAAAAATCTATCTTAAAATGCTTTTACGATTACAACCTATTTAAACTTTGTTAATTATTACACGATTCATACAGTTACCTGGTTAAGAGTAGAGAAAGTTTTGTCCGGTAAATACAGTAAACAAGATCATATCAATAAGAAAATTCCCTACCTAATTTATTATGATAGGATCAAGAACAGTACTGTCTAACTTGTCTAAAAGAATTTCGTATGCGCATTTTCGAAAACTCTTTAATGTCAATGGAAAGTAAACAAATAAACTCTTTGCTTTAGCAATGTTGATTTCGAAAATAAGATCATATAGCTGCTCGTCCATTCTACATTCTTATTTGAATTGTAAGTGTAATTTGGAGCCTACCCGGAATTCTACCCGGATTGAAGGATTCTTTGCACCCGGATTTTTTGCAAGGAGTAAGTTTTTTTCGAATCATTTTTTTCTAGAAATTTACATCTACTTTGTTTGAGCTCAATAAGTCTACAAATTTCTACAGTTTCCATCTTCCATCTTTTTTTTTTTTTTTTTTAACGAGAATAATTTATGTTTCTTACAGGTATTGGAGATAATATTTAGGACAGACTTTCGCCCAAAATATTTCCAAGAATTTCTTTTCCAGGATATGGTAGATTTTTCTATACTTTATTTGAGATTTGTCAGTTGCCCTAGCTATATGTTTTAGGTTTTTTGTTTGTGTATCAAATTATTCTTCAGTAATCTAGATGTCCCCGGTTGGTGGAACCTAAAGCGAAATGCTAAGAGGTGGGGTGTCGATGGAGAAAAGTTATCTAGTATGAATGATTGATTTTTCCTAGATTACTGTTAATAGCGGAGTAAGGGACATTTTACGCACATTTTTTTATTAATAGTTTGGGAAGAGATAAGCGTGTCCGAAAATTATAATATCATCACGTGTAGAAATGGTGCTTTTTAAAAAGCTTTGGTGTCCTTCATTAAAGCAATTTGGGGGAAAGGAAACCCTTTGAATTTCTATGTATTTATCTGCTTTGAAGCTATTTTTTCCTTTTTAAAATTTAAAATGTTTTTTTGCCTGTTTCTCTGCCTAGAGCAACGTGGATAGGTTTCTTCACACTCTTTAGTAAATATACTTTGCTGGGCTACATTTATGATAATAATTTCTAGTTGTTTAGCTATTTTGTCCCATAATCTACATTTCAAACATTTATTTCTTAACATTTCGTCAGTATTCGTAGTACACTGTTAAAAAAAAACTGAATATTCAGGAAGTTTTTTCCTGATTTTAACAGAAATTTTCTGTTTTCGCTTCAAAACGTATCTTTTCCTTAAAGAAACAGAAACATTCCGTGAATCACAGATCATTTTTTCCCGGCGCCAGGAACTTGGAAACTTGGACGCTTGCCAAAACATATATCGTTCGAATGTAGTGAGAAACCGATAGCGTTGTGATATGTTGTGAAGCCATTTTGCTTGAGATTGGCAAGGATTGGAAAACTTAAGCTGGATTTATAGCGTTCCCCCAATTATTTTGTGCCGTTAGAAGACTTGTAAAAAAATGATCTTTTCACGCTCCTGGAAGTCATTCTATTCCTGGAAGGATTCTAAATGTCGCGTTGGATACACTTCGACGCATCCGCTGCGTTTCCCTTGTCCGACATTTTAAAGAAGATTTAGTTTATCAGTCCATAATTCATCGCAATGCATTCACGCAAAATGGGCAACAAAAGGGTGTGTGAGTATATTTTACAATCCATACCCCCTTTTGTTGTCTTTTTTGTAAGTCGTCTATTAGAGAGAGGATTTTCGTCCAGGAAGAGGTAAGGCTCTTGCCCCATCAATTTTTATCATGTTTTTATTTTTGTTATTATTATTTTTAATTTAATTTGAGTCTAGACTTAATAGTTTGTTATTTCATGATGTGAACTGATAGACATTTAAGAGTTACATATATAAACCAACTATGAGTGCTGAGGGTAAGTAAAATGATTTTTGTAATTTTCCACAACGATTAAAAAACTTAGTCTCAAAACTAAGCCTTTTTAATACGCTTTTATTAGTTTCACATGTCGGTTTGTTTGTATGCATGTATGTAACTCTAAATGTAAGATCAATTCACGTTCTTTGCAAATATTAAAAGTAATATGTTTAATACTGTTAACACTAAAAGCTGAAGTATATATTACATGTTGATGTATTATAAGTGCATCTAAAAGCGTATTTTTTAGTTTTTTTTAAACCAGTTTAAAGACTATTCTTTGGAAGCGATTTCATTAAAAACAAAAAATTTCCATTTCTTAAAGTGTTGATCACTATGAATACCATTACGTAAATGTATGAAAATAGAGGAAATCAGTAAAAATACAGGATTTTTTTTAAAGGAACCACGAATGTTTCAAATTCAGAAAAGAAAAAAAAAAAACTTTCGGAAGAACTTAATTTGTATTCAAACTTAAGAGAAAATATTTAAAAAAAAATGCATCTTGTTAATACTTCTTAATGTTTTGAAGTTGTGCGCTCAGAAATACTATGCATTGATCATTCCACCTTCAAAATATTTGAGTATTTTATGCGAGAATTGATGTAATCTTTACAAAAAAAAAAATCATGTTATTTTAATGAACTAAACTTTTTAATGAAAAAAAAAACAATTCTTGTATTGCTAAAGTATTTTTTTAAAGGCAAGATATTTAAGAGTTTGAATTGTATATATTTATATATATAATATATATATATGTATATATATATATATATATATTTATTTGTGTGTGTGTGTATGTATATATAAGTGTAAGCTTCTAGATATAAGCCTATAACGTATAAACGGGGAAGCGAGAAAATGAAGAACGGAGAATTAAGAAACGAAAAAATGAGGAACGGAAAAATGATGAACTGACATTTCTCAAAATAACGGAAATATAATTAACGAAACGGAAACACTCCGGCAACTCAGCTGCCGTATTTTTTTCGTTATTTTCAGGACATTTTTTTAACAGTGTAGGATCGTAGTGGAATCTAGACTTTTTGTGTTTTAAATATGCTTCGTACAGTGATAATACTTTTCGTAAAAATAATTAAATCTTTTTACTTGTGAGAGTCACAATATACTCGTACTTCGTTACTATGTCAGGTTCTTGGTTCAGTTTTTTTAACTCCATTATCTTTCTGCTATGTTCATAACTTAGTCGTTATAACTTTGTCCTTTTCTTTTTCTTTATCACAATTGGATTTTTCATCTGCTTAACTAAAAAGAGGAGTTTAGAACTACCGAAAAGAAAAATTAAGTTGATAACATTGTGAAAAATGAAAAAAAAAAAAAAGGCAAACAGTGTGCAAGTACATACTCCGCACGTCAATCAAACATCCACGTCAAACCCACTATAAACGCCTACTTCCCTTTGCATTTAATAGTCTAAAAAAATCATAATTCTAACCGTTGCTGAAACATTTTTGTGAAAAATAACATAAGATTTAATCTAACCAAACGATAAACAAAAAAAGAAACAATGGAACTATTTTACTTAAGCTTGTCCTTTTAAAATGAAATTACTTTTTAATATTAGACGATATTTTTCATACAATAAATACACTGATTTATCCATTAAATAAAGTTCATTGGTTTTGTAGGTTTTGTTACGAAATCAAGTTCAAATAATATCTATCTAAAATACAAGTAAATTCATACACTAAAAATAGATGTTGTTTTTACAGTATGATACAGCTAATTTCAGGATGATACAGCTAACAAACTATAAAAATTGACAATTTTACAGTAATAAACTAAAATTTCTCGTTTTCCACTAATAAACTAAAATTGCTGCTTTACAGTAATAAAACAAAATTGTTAATTTTACAGTTTATTACTGTGCATTTTACAGTTTTAAACTGGAGCCTCGGCTACCAGTATTATACTGTTGTTTCATAGTATAATGCAGCTAATTTTGTGATAATAAACTGTAAAATTACGGTGATAAACTAAAATCGCTACTTTACAGTAATAAATTGTAAAATTGCTAAGCTTATACTAGTTCATTACTGTGCATTTGACAGTTTCAAACTGTAACCTCTGCTGCCAGATATATACTGTAAAACCAACACTTTATTTTTGCATTGTACTGAGAGAAAAATGTTGTTCTATTGTTACAAAACAAGTGAACTTTTCGGTTTTTAAAAAACTATATGGAGTCTGATATCTTTCCGTTTCATTTTGTTATGGTTTTCCAATCCTCTCACAGTAATATTACGACAGTTTACATGATTATGATGTGATATTCCTACAAAAATAAGAATTTTTTCGTCTACTGCACTGTCTTAAAAACTTATCTTCCAAAAACTTCGAGTATACACATAAATGAAGGAAATTCTCAGACTTATCTTTTTTCGGAGTCGTATATTGCATCTAAAGCTCCTAACAGTATTAGCTATGAATACTACAAAATATTTTTATAACCCGTAAAACCCTAAGAAGATATGTAGTTGGATTTCGTATTAGAAGTTCAAAGAACCGTAATAATAGATAGGAAAATGTAATATTATGAGCAAAAGCTGCTTTCAGAAAACTCGAGAATTTCATATCGCTGAGGAAGTTTTTCATTTAGTTCGGACGGCGAAAAAATCCTTCAATACTACTACTTTACTTCATTTTCCTACTTTTATCACGTAAGAACATTCCTTTTTTTGTACTAAACCCATGCTGTTTTTTTTTTTAGATTCTTGAAACAAGTTATTTGTGTTTTTCGTATTTTATTAATAAACTTATTAATATAGAAATATTCAGTTTTACGTAAATAGGAAAATTATTTGTATCTTTCTAAAGCAGCTCGAAAACATAAAATGAGCTCATTTATGGTCAAACATCAACTTAAAGGAGACACACTATACATTAGTAGAACTGAACTTGTTTACATGGTGTAAACATCCGACATTTCTCCACACATTAAACTTTATTTAAAATTTAGTGTAATTTGCTTTATTCGGGTTTATTTGCTTATTAAAGTTTCCTTTAAAAGGTTTTCCTTCTAACTTTTAGGAAAGTATTTTACTCTTATTAAAAGTCATCCCTTTTTGCATTACTTTTTTTTTGTTTTTGAAAAAGGAAAGACATCATGATGAAACACAAACTGCTGAAGCAACGATATCTTCTTATTTTTCATCGTTCTGTCTGTGCTTCGATGTTCCAAGTACCATTTTTAAACGAATCAGCTTTTCGGAGAACTTCCAATTGTCTTCCCAAACATATTATTGTCTATTCTATGGACATTACTCCATGGAGTAAAACAAACCCGGAGAAAGATTTTTCTTACTTTGTTCGATTTGTTTCCAGAAGTCGTCTGGGTACTTATTCCTTTGTTCCTCTGAAATCATCATCAGAGAACAGGAGTCTGAAACAAAATCTGTCCGCGTCAGATTCACGAAAATAATGAACTATTCTCCAGCTCATTATAGAAGCTTTCTCTCAAAGTGTATTTCTTTTCTTATCATTGTAGTATTTTTTTCTTTTGCTTGCCTACTGTAGAAAATACATAATTATACATTATTGCATACAGTAATTTGCGTCCAGAAAACTTTAATTGCAATTTAAGTTTTCTTTTTGCGGGAGAATTACTGTTATTCCTTCAATGCCAATTGTAAAGGGAACGACACCAAATCAAAAGTTTTGTTCAACACATTTTTTTAAAGAATCATGGAATAAATACGTTTATTTCAAGAAGAAAAAAAAAGTTGACACAGCAACTAGTACTTTACAATTTAAATAATAAGTTGAACACTGAGCATTGCACATTTTAACACCATTTTATAATTTTGATTAAAAAGGCAAAAAACAAAGAAATAAATGCATTTTTTTTTTCTTCTCCAAAATGGTGTTTAAATTTGCAAAAAACATTGGAAAGAGCAACGGATTTTTTTTATTGTAGCTTTGAATTTGTAGCAGGGGACTGTTTGAAAAATTCCGGACAGAACTTAAATGACAATAATAAGTTTTAGAAATACGTAAACCTTATTTCATAAAGAAAATATAGTTGCATTATTCTATTTTTAGGTATTAATTGCCAAATTTATGTATTGTTAATACGTTTTTTTGAAATATTGTCTTTAAGTGTTGAACTATAGGATTGGGACAGCTAGGAGACTGTGTTTTTATTGCTACTATAATTTCTAGAAAAAAATAAATAAATTGTTATCTCAACAAATACAATTAGGCTGAAAAGTATGAATGCTTTATTTGAATTCAGAGAGATAATTACTTTATAACACTTTATTATTCTTTTAATACTCGGTTCGGACAGACAATAGTACGAGTTTTCAGAGAAACGCTCATATATATGCAATAGTACCTCTCAATAAGGGACACTATAGGAGCTTGATTTTTTGTCAATGCTGTAGTAAATGTCAATAACATACTGACATTACTGATCAATTCAAAATTAGAAAAGAGAAAAAATACAGCAAAGAAAAATTTTTGAAGACAAAATTGATTGCATTTGAAAATTACTCCTACAAATTTATCCTTTAGTTCAATCTCGGGTCGTAATCACAATGAGTCATAAAAGAAATCTTCAGTACAATGCAAAACTTTAGACTGAAAATGTGGCAATTTGAAACTGGGGCTCTGGGAATTTGAGAGTCAAATTGAAATTTTTCTAACGACTTCTTATTTCTAACACACTAACTGACCTACTGTACTACTTATTTCTGGCGCAAAACTTAGCCCACGTTTAAATGTAAAATTTATACGCATAACTTAAAACAGTTCATGATACTTAATCTCCATTTTGACCTCAATATTTTTCAAAGAAATGCAACACAGATCTTTAAAACAAAAAAAATGTTTCTTTTTCGAACCCAAAAAATGCATGGCAACGCTTTTACGAACTTCTTAGCACACAAATCGATAAAAGAATGCTTCTTCAGAAAGAAAAGAAAGGTATGTGGAAATTCAGGGGAATGAGTTTGGATTGCCTCTTAAAGTGAACATGTAAGATAAATTGAAAATGACTGAAGAAATTTACGGAAGCAAAAGTAAATGTCGGTTTATTTAAACGGCAGCTTTAAAAAGCAATTTATAGAAGATTCCTGATATAAATTGATACATCAAACATAACAGATTGTCGTACTTTTAAATGAAATCGATACTTTTTGTAAGTGAACGCAATAAAAGTGATATCTTTTCTTATATCAAAAAAAGGAAAACAATTTGAGGATAAAATGAACAGAAGTATTTCCATTTGAAACTTGGTAAAACATTTGATTGCATTTTGCTCTAAAACTCAAGTTTCACCTAACTTTGAAAGTTTTTTTTATTATTATTATAAAGTGCTATATATTTTCTCATCCACCTATATTACTCCTAAGGTGTTTTAAAGTTAATTTGGTTCGCTGATGTCAGAAAATTAATAAAAAATATTGTACTTTTTTTATTCCATTGAATTACAACCAATACATATAAATAGTGGTTCCAAAATACATAAGAATTTTCTTAAATTTTACTGTGCTATAAAAGTATTTTGACATTCATTCCAAGAATTAGTGTATAATATGAGAACAATATGCAATTAAATTTGTATGAAATTTCAACAAATGCTTATGTGGCGTGACGTGTTGTGCGTTTACCAGTGTCTGTCTTTATCTGCACATTGCGTTTGCGAAAATAAGTTCCTATGTAGAGCTTGCTCACATTGATATGATATAACATCATGTTTAGTTTGTGAAAGCCATTTGAGACACTCATGAAGCCCTAAAGGCCTATAAAATTTTTTATTTTTTTTTAAATCGAACCAAAATTTCAAACACCATTGTTTGAAGGTATGCGCTGGAGATTTGTTTTTTTAAATACAGAAGGGCAATTCCATGCAAGTGTGGAAAAGCGTTGAAAATATTAAACTCGAGTAATGTGACTGTTCTGCATATTTTTTGGTTTAAAAATGTTAGAAGTTTCTTATTTATAACAATTTTTTGTTAGGAATGTAGTTTTTTAGTTTCGGTAATACTTTGAAGTTAGTATTAGAGTATTTTATTTTCAGTGAAGCAAATGGTCAAACTTTCAACATTGATAAGTTTCAATTTTTTTCATTAGATAAATGTGAAGAAGGAAGATTGTTGTTTATTACACTTTAAGTTAATATTGTGAATTGATGAAATAAGTGTTTTCAATTTAATTAAGTGATTTAAGTCAATTTCAAAAAGGCTCTGTTCTATGTAACGTAAGTTACCAAAAACATGTTAACGTTTTTACAGCAAATAAAGAAAGGGCAATACAATGTTAACTATGGTACATTTTCTATCTTATAGATGTGTACTAAGCAAATAACAGTACTTTTCTTTTGAACATTGTTTATTTAATTTTTTGTGCTACAATCAAAACGTGTAACGTAAGTTAACCACATATGCAGATAACGTAAGTTACCTCAGTAGAACTTCAATACTTGTGTTTCGAAATAAAGTAAATTGTAAATAAAACCTATGTGGTTAATAGAAGTAATTTATTCAATAATTCTTTTAATTGTACTGTATTTACTTAATTTAGATTACTCATATTTCTTAAAATGTCTGTTTGTTAATAAAATTACAATACACCTTTATTACAAATTACATGCTTCTTTTTGGCTGTTAAAATATTAATTATCTATCAACAATATCACTGCATTCAGAATATTTAGGAGGTAATGTACTATGAATTATTCAAAAATGACTTCTGTTATGATTTAAAGTTATCAAATATATTTGGGAAAAAACAAATATAAAAGTAGTTTATCTCTTTCAATTGAAACAGATTTTGTTCTGCATTAAAATGCCACTGAACTCTGCAGAAAAGATGCGCTGTAGAAGGGGTATGAGAAAAGTCATGTGGATATTACAGATTTAAAAATAAAAGTCACTCTTGATAGTATTGAAATATGTTAGAAAAAGCAAAATGTATCAAAAATATTTTCTGAAGATCCGCACATTGACAATGACCATTTAAGAACCAGAAATGAACAAAATGTAGGGTTTCGTTTTGCTAGTATTTTAACGAACAAGAAGAAAAAACAGAGATAAAAGCTGGTGACTGATGTGTGGTGAAATACGAAAATACATTGTATCCTTGAGTTGTGACGATTATTGAAGAAAACGAGTTTAAAGTAAAAGTAATGGCTGCTGTTGGAACCAATTAGAAATGGCCAGAAACGACAGAGGAAATTTATTCTAAGAGAAAACATGATTCGAAAATAGAATTGCCTGAACTAGTTAATACCAGCGGCCAGTATGCATTTAAAAGTCTTATGTTTTGTAATATTTTTGATTGATCATTGAGTTTGGCATTAAATTTATGTAAATTTAACTCATAATTGTTAATTTTCAGTATTTTGATATAAACTAAGCTGTGATTTCATTCATTAATTTTTGTAATAAAGATATGCTTGTAAGTAAATTTTGTAACGTAAGTTACTGTAACGTAAGTAACCCAGTTAGAAATTCCCATAAAATTCAATTTTTTAAATAAATTTTTAAATTTATGAAAATTAATTCCTAAATATTATAAGAAACTGATAAATTAGACTTCAAACAAGAAAACAGCTGTAATAGAGCAGAATTTTGCCTTAGAACCAATTTTCATATTATGCCATTCCGTTTTTGTGTAACGTAAGCTACTGCCTTATTTTTGACTGCTTAATTTTGTAAAATTTAAGTGCATCGAATATTTTTGCATTTTAATTTTGCTTTTGATTGTCATTTTCACTGAATGCTTTTGTACAAGGTTTTTATAACAATATTTGTCTGTACTACGGAGCTAACTGCATAAGAGTTGGTCGAAATGTAACGTAAGTTACCGTGGAAACCGGGTCGACATACATGAGGACTGCGTGCTTTGCGCCTTGTCCACTGACAAGCACAGGAAAGATTTTACGGCACAGAGAGGTTGAAATAACATCCATGGGCAGGGTGGGACTCGAACCCGTTACCACTTGCTTACGAAGAGAATACTCTACCTCTAGGCCACCGTGCACCCCCCCCCCCGCCGGAGATTGCTATGATTTTAAACAAACTTAAGAGCTCACAATTACAGTTACAGTGAGAATTTTCGGCGAAATTTGAATGGCAATTCCTTCTTTCTTGTTCCAAGAAATTGATCGTCAAATCGAAAATTTTCAAAGCACAGGGACGGTTAGCCTGTGAAACAAAAAACTACCATCTACAAAACAAACAGCTTTATTTGAGACTAAGTTTAGGGATCGTGGTTGCTCTTACAACTGATGGTGGCAACAACGATAGTACAATACAGATTTTATTGAAGGAAAGAATTTACAGCACAGAGAAGGAGGTTACACCCAGGGCAAAGACGGGAATCGAACCCGAGCCTCTTGAGATTACAAACTGACGGGCAGACCCACTGCGCCGTCGAGGCCCCGAACAACGAATAACAACATCAAAAACGATTAGCCGATGCGATACAGCAAACAGTTAAAAAGCAACAGAGTTAATGACAAAAGTGTAGAGTGAATTTTACCTAAACGCAAGAGAGTTTGAGTAAAATTATAAGGTCTGGATATTTTCTACAGATCCCCACCATGAACTCGAAAAGTTGATCAGTAAAATCTGAAGCAATAACTAGGACAAAACAAAGGAAATTCTGCAACTCAATAGATAATAACAAAGAGAAAAATTAATTTCTTAGAATATAAAAAATCGACAGTCAAATTATCCGTAGAACACTTTTCCATGGGAAACTCGGTGGTGCAGTGTGGTAGAGCGAGAATCTCGTAATTCCGAGGTAGTAGGTTCGATTCCGGCCCTCACCCTGGTTGTAATTTTCCTGTCTGTGCTTTAATTCTGTCCTAAACTATGTTTCTGTTCTGTATTATATGTCATATTAAACGTAACTTCATAAACAGGCTCTGTGTGACCAAGTATACGAACCCGAAATAATGGATGCCAATAAATGGAAAAAAAAAAGGCAATACCCATCCATTGGTGAAAGAATAGCTGGTAGGAACAAGAAAAGAAGGGGCCTCGATGGGGCTGTGTGTTTGCTTGTCATTCTTGTTATCTCGAGGCGGCCGGTTCGTTTCCCGCCCTCGCCCTGCTTGTAACTTTTTTCTATGTGCTGTAAATTCTATCCTATCCTTCCTCTGATTGCCCGTAGGCAAGTCGCATAGCACGCAGTTTCCATTTATGGGGAACCTAATTAGCTTAGAAATAAAGAATAAAGGAATACGGGAAGAACTAGTAAAGCTTTCACCCTAACCGCATCAAGATCTTAAATGTACCAACAAATGTTATTAATGAAGGGGGCCACGGTGGCCTAGAGGTAGAGTATTCTCCTCGTAAGCAAGTGGTCGCGGGTTCGAGTCCCGCCCCGCCCATGGATGCTATTTCATCCTCCCAGTGCCGTAAATCTGTCCCGCGCTTGTCCGGAGGCAAGGCGCATAGTACGCAGTCCCCATGTATGTCGAAGCCGATGGCTTCTGTATAATAAAAATAAAGTTATTAATGAAGCAAGTGGTCGCGGGTTCGAATCCCGCCCTGCCCATGGATGTTATTTCATCCTCTCTGTGCCGCAAATCCGTCCTGTGCTTGTCAGGAGGCAAAGCGCATAGTACGCAGTCCTCAGTCCTCATGTATGTTGAAGCCTATGGCTTCTGAAAAAAAAAATGTTATTAATGTCGGGATAAACTGTTCTCTATTTTATTGAAAAGAATTTCGAAGAGATTTTGACAAAGTGGGGTGTTGTGTAACCTTGCAGTGGTTAAATAGACGGTTGAGAAGGATCCCAGGAGGAATATTTCACAGGTGAGTCCACTTTTATGTTATTAAAACAAAATTTTTTTTGGATCTTATTGTGAATGAAATTCTATGATTAATAAAAGCGTTATTACTAATTTGAGTAACAGCACCTAAATCTCTAAATTTGAATTTTATTGCAAATATAACTCAACTTTTTTATTGAGATTTGTTTCAATGAGTTCTAGAATTGTTTCAGACTTTAATGAAATCGCAAATTTGCTGTGACTGAAGTTCGCTCAGTGATAGTTCAGCAATTTCTTAGGTATTTATATTAATGATTTAAATATATATGTATAATAGATATAATAAGTAATTCAAAATATTTTATGGACAATTATTTCAATTATCTTTTGTCAACGGAAAAGCTTTAGTAGGAAATATAGCTTTAGCTCGAAAATTTTGTAATGTCACGTATGATAGGCTATGTGACAAAGTTTGAAGCATACCACAGCATAAAAAACACAAAAGCAAATTAATGAAAACATTTTATTCTTTTTGTCTCAATTTTTTTTTAAATACACATCTCGTTTGCATGTTTTTTTTTTTCTTTCAAAAAATATATATAATCATAGAAATACCTTTTTAAATAAGGTGTTTGTTTAAATATTGTGTTTCTTCTTATATTTAATGTGGGAAATTACATTTGTGCAAATTTTTTACAGCAACATTTTTAACAGAAGTTAAACAAATGTATAATTTTTAAAAAATGATTACCCTTGATACTGTAGCATATTCGAACGCAAGGGTTTTTTTAACAGTTGAATTTTATGTACATCTCAATGGTTTTACACAAATTAGTTTTTGAGTTGCGAACTGTATGTTGATTTAAAAATTTACTGTAGTTCAACTTAAACTTGATACTAACTATTGCATTTAAATGGATTAAAGTTTATGAGTTTTAAAATTAAAATTTTAACATAATAGCTCAGACGTAAACACTTTTCTCGCATTACTACTTTTTTTAGAGAGAAAAAAAAACTGCTAAACAAAAACTGCCTAAACGGATAGACCGATTAAAAAAAAAATATGTGAGAGGCGAAGTGATCTTAGATCGCGTCTTAGGATGACATTAATTAGCAAAGATATTAGTTAAAAACCTTTAAAATGTTTTTCGCCATTTTTGAAATGAAAACATTCTGGAAAATTTAAAACAATAGTACCAAAAGAAAGAAAAAAATATGCGTCTGATAAGATGTGTTTGGAACTTCCATGTAAAATAGCACTCGTATTAAAACGTTTTTTAGCGAATGCAGCTATGGCTAAAATCTACAGGGGTGATTCTACGGTCAATGAGTTTTTTGTGTACCCAAAGAAAAAGTAATCTGCTTAATTTCGCCTTTATTATTTCACTAGTCACCGCTATTTTTAAGCCCTGACGCAACAAGGAAGGGAGTTATAAGTTTGCCGTGTCTGTGTATCTGCCGATTTGTGTATCTGATGTCTGTGGCACCGTACAGCCTAAACGGATGGACCAATCAAAAAAAAAAGTTTGAAAAGTGAAGTAATTGAGAGTGCTCTTAGCTAGGTCGCGTTTTCGGATGACATTGATTAACAAAGATACTAATTAAAAGCCTTTAAAATGTTCTTTGCGATTTTTGAAGTGAAAATATACTGTAAAATTTAAAACAATAGTACCAAAACAAAGAAGAAAAAAATCTGCGTCTGATAAGATGTGTTTGGAGCTTTCATGTAAAATAGAAATCGAATTATTACGTTTTTCAGCAAATGCGGCTGAGGCTTACATCTAGAGGATTGGGAACTAGTGTCATTATTGGTCGACGAGGAAAGAAAACTCATTGTTTAAAAATGTTTATCTGTTTCCAGTTTCTATTTGTAAACAATTAAAATACTTGTAATTAATTTTAGTATAAGAATTTTCAACTTTCTTTCTTTGTTATGCTTTTGCGACTAGCAAAATTTTACTAGTAAGGATTCTTTTCCTTTCCGTGTTCACCATATCCTATCGAAAACAATTAATTATATTTGTATTTAAAATGCTTTATGACCAGACAAGTTCGTTTTAATATGAGATCTGCAATCAGGGTCAGGGGTTGTTTAAATTTTTAAGTCAATCTTAGTACTTGTTATGATAGTAGTGGTGTAAGGGCCAGACAAAGTTTCAATCTTTTTTTTTGAGTTTTAACGATACGAAAATGCGTTGAACAGGTGAAAATGCGTTGCCAGTGGAGTGACACTACTGGCCGAATTCTGGTTTGATTTACAGCTATTTCACTTATTTTTCGGTGTAAAACTAGAGAATGGACTCATTTCTATACGCCCCGTGTCCCCCCCCCCAAAAAAAAATCCGGTTGTACCAAAGCTTTAAAACGAGGCTGAAAACTTGTTCGCACATAACGACTGAATATCTAGATACTAGCTGCGTGGCCCGGCGTTGCACGAGTGAGTTACCTCTGAACAAAAAATTAACAAAACTAATTTCTTTGTATTCCTTGGAAAAAAGAATTCCTTTGTATTTTATGGATATAAGTTGTTCCTTCAAAAACCTTTATTAGGGCATAGCTGTTCCCCGTGGTTTCACCCGCGTTAATAAGACAACAATCTTTTTAAAAACTATTTTAAGTGCACCACGATATGATATGTATATGATAAATATATATTAAAAACACACGGTTAAAGGCAAAAATAGAACCTTTGGAGAAAAAATCAAATTATTACTTAGATTGGTATATATCTTCAACTATAAGAAAAGAAACAAACGTTAGACTCATTTGAAAACTACGTACCTACCTATAATACAAGAAAAGAAAGTTAAAAGAATAATAAAACAATACCCAATATAAAATACTATGCAATTAAATTTTGTTTTCAGATAAGTACCTATGATACACTATAATAAAAACGTTATGAAGAACAATCACAATTGAATAATACGATAAATCAAATTATTTACTTAAAAAAAAAACGCAGAAATAAAGAACACAAAACCCAATTAAAAAATCCTATAAAACAAATTATGTACCTCAATATCGAACAAACACGCATTCAAAAATCAATTTGCTGAAGACAACCATTTCGTAAAGAGCCAACCACATGGGCCTTCAAGTCAGCGCCATTGTCGGCCTGCGCTCTCTACACTCAGTTGCCAAAGCAATACTTTTAATGAACGCCATCTCTCGAGAGGAGTGGAAACTAATCTGCTCGTGCTTTTAGGCCATTACTATTTTTAAACTATAATAATAACTCCTTACAATATAGCGTAATGTTATATAGCCTAAAGCCTTCCTGATTCAATAGACTAATCAACACAAAAAGAATTTTTCAATTCGAACCAGTAGTTCCTGAGATTAGCGCGTTTCAACAAACAAGCTCTTCAGCTTTATATTACTAGTGTAGATACTAATATCCAGTCAAAATATGAGACGTTCATGCGACTAGGGTGAACCGCCAAAACTGTAGTTCAAGGCAAAACACCTTAAAGAAAAGAGGTACTAATTTAAAAGTGGCAAGGGAAAAAAAACATGTCAAGAAGAAGAAACAATGTTTATTTTTGAATTAACCCTCTGACTGGTCAATTTTCTTAGCGAAGTCAGTTAAAAATAAGCGTATTTTTAATGTATGAGAAGCCAATATGAAGTTTAAGTATTGAACTTACAAATTAAGTTAATAATTGACCACAGACACGAGTATGTAATGCGTTTTGGATTGGAATTCGTTGCTTCGCCACTTTTTTTCTCACAAATGAACGGCTTGCAGGATGAAGAGGCTATGTTACATTTTAAAAAATGAACACCCTGGACAGTGGTAAGCAATGGATATAGGTAAGCTAATGGTACATCAAAACGTAGATGTCGTTAGACCAATTTCATACGCACACTAAAGACAAAACCATAAAACAAAAAAGCTGCAACAAAAGCGACAATAAGGCTTTGAACTTTAATGACTCGCAATTTCTGTTTCGTCACATAACCCCTTCATCTCCCAATCCCTTCAATTTACCATGGAGCATTCGTAAATTCTGTTACTCAGAACCAGACTAACGTAAATCCATTTTTGTAACTTTTAAGGAGAGGACGTAAACTTTTGTCGGATACAAACAAAGGATGGGACTCGCGCTCTTTTAATGCTGATAAATAATTGGGAAGGAATTTCTTTGAAAGAATAGCGATCTCGTGGGTCAATGCGGAGTAAGATTCTACATACACAGCAATAATAAAGTGAAAATTGACATTTTTGGACTTACGTCGTTCTGGTTCTGAAGTACTGAATTTTATGCGAGATTGGAGAAAGAAAAAGAAAGATGAAGATATTGCTTTCAGTATACGTATGTGGTTTACCCGTTTCAATTCCGCTGATTTTCAGTACTATCCCGAAAAGCAGAGCTACTCAAAAACATTCAATCCAAGCGACGAAACAAATGTAGATTCAAAGAAATTTGAAATTCATGGATGCAGCCGAAATGTAGCGTGTTTTATGTATCATTTTTGAAGCATCGTATGTATTGCGTATGTAAATGCGACAACAAATACAACCTCATTTAAATTCTCTTTTTACATCCGAATTTTAATCCCAGAGGCTTCGCTTCTGCTTGTGAATAGAAACTCCTAGGTGCAAATCTCCATAACTTGCTTATTACACTCTATTGATTTTTCGACTTTGAAATGATGCAATCGCGGAAAAAGAGACAATTTCTTATTCTCCCTTTAGAGTAGCTCTATTGATTGAAAAAAGAAAAAACACAATTGGACAATTGCTGTTTAAATTCAATTCATTAAACTGAATGAAATAAGAATGCATTGCAACAGAGCTGCAACAGACAGAAATGAAGTTTTATTCGAAAAATAGCGTTTTAAAACATAAAAAAAAAAAATGTTGTTAATTCAAGAATATAATCTGCGAAGTAATATAATGGGGGGAGAGGGGGCATAAAGGTAATGAACCTGAAAAATGTAGCAAAAATGCATGCGGAACAATTTTTTCTTCTAACTGTTATTGACTTGCAATTATTAGGATAATTTGAGACTATACATTACATACACTGTTAAAAAAATTTCCTGAAAATAACGAAAAAATATACGGCAGCTGAGTTGCCGGAGTGTTTCCGTTTCGTTAATTATATTTCCGTGATTTTACGGAAAAATTACGCACGGAGCGTTCGTCATTATTCCGTTAGGCATTTTTTCGTTTCGTAATTCTCCGTTCTTCATTTTTTCGGTTCTTATTATCACCGCTTAATACGTTATAAGCTTATACCTATACGCTTTGACTTATATGTATGCATGCAAGAAGGAAAATTATTTAAATTTTGCAAATTAACAAGCGCTTTTATAGCAGCTTAATATCAATAGCAAATTATCTGTGGAAGTTCAATAAATTAGTCCTTTAAGTGTCGCAAAATGCGTAGATTGTGTAGAACAACAAATGCACAAATTGAAATTTTAAGAAACATTTGAAAATTTGCGAAACAATATAAACATATAAAAAGAACAAACATGTTTCGTAAATTTTCAAATGTTTTACTATAGTTTCTTAAAATTTCAATTTGTTCATTTATTGTTTTTTCCAATCTACACATTTTGCGCCACTTAAAGGACTAATTTATTAAACTTTCATATATTATTTGCTATTAATATTAAGCTGCTATAAAAGCGCTTGTTTATTTTGCAAAATTTCAATAATTTTCCATCTTGCATATATAAGTATAAGCGTATAGGTGTAAGCCTATAACGTAAAAATGTGGGTGATTAAAATGTGGGAAAATGAGAAACAGAAAAGTAGAGCAATTAAAAAAGGAGCGTAAACTAGCTCACCAGATAATTATATATATATAAGACAAAATGATGAGCAAAAATGTAAACTTAAAACTCTTACGAATTTTGTTTTTTTGAAAAAGTTTGAAAATATCCGCTCATATACTTCAAACTTTTAAACTTTGTCTTTTTTTTTTTTGGATGAATTTCGTCAAATGTAGCGAAATATTTCTTTATCCTAGTATCGTCAAATTGACAATCATTTTCGTAGTTTTGACAACATTAATTTCGTCACATTAACGAAGTAAAGTCATAAAGTAAAAAAGCTAAGTTTTGAAACTAAGCTTTTAAATCTTGATATAAAATTACAAAAATCATTTCACTAAATTTTACTAACCCTCAGCACCAGTAAGTTTATACATGCAACTACTAAAATGCACAATTGGTTTACATCATGAAATAACTAACTGTTAAGTCTGGACTCAGATTAAAATAAAAATAGCAGTAACAAAAATAAAAATTCTTACCTCTTAAATAAAAATTTTCAATTTTTGTCGCTCAAAAAAGGCAACAATAGAGCGAGTAGATTTTAAAATATACGAACACGCCCTTTTGTTGCCCATTTTGATTCTATCCATTGCGATAAACGAAGTCTTCTTAAAAATGTTGAGCTAGAGGAAATGCTGGATTCCGAATAATCACATGAAAAGATCCAAATTATTTTTCCAGTCAATTTGATTAACTACGCAGAATCCTGGAATAATTCTTCTTCGAATGCTATAACAATAGTCAACGCTCTTCGACGAAGCATTTTCAAATTGAAACAAAATGGCACACATAATAACGTCCTGAGGAACACGATAAAATAAAATTCGACTGTGATGTTTTTTGTAAAGTAGCTACCCAAACGACGAGACACAGATGTCCTCTTTTCCGTGCTAATGCGAATAACACAAGTCGCTTTCACAGAAGCTTAAACATGCATATTAATTCTCGATGACTTTGCGTTACTTTTGCTGCGCACTTTGATTCGGTTATGAACCATTTATGCTGCCGACGTCGTTTCTGCGCACGCGCCAAGTCTCTTCAGACTGTCTCTAACTCTCTTGTTCGGTTATATTTCAACCACAAAACCGGGTAAATTCCGTTTTTTGTTTCTCCAACTTGGTAATTCACGGAATAGTTCCGTTTTTTCAAGGAAAAGTTCTGTTTTGAACCGAAAACGGAAATTTACTGTTAAAATCAGTAAAAATCTTCCTGAAAATTCAGGGTTTTTTAAACAGTGTACTGATAATAAACTGCATTGAACTTCACGTACCTATGAAAATTCAGACTAGCTAACTACCGATTAATTAATTTCATACGTAAATTATCTAACGGGCATTAACTCAACTAAGACAAGCAATATTTTTTATATTTTGCCTTAGGACAAACTTCGAACGTTTTATTTTATTCACAAACTAATCGAGTTAGAATGAAACTTTTTACACGAAGAAAATCAAAAATGATTTGCGTCTGACTATAATCCTAATTCGACAATATCTAAAAGTATCAAACAGGAAAAAAAAATTAAAGCTTGGTAACAGAAAAACAGGGTAGAGAAATAATATAGACTAGGTGCGTAGGTAAAATCCTATATTGAGTTTAGGTAATATATTCTTGAAAATTTAGATCAAAATTAGTCCCGTAAAAAAAGTCAATCAAAAGCTACAATAGCCATATCAATGTTCTATCCAACCACGCTACTGTATCTCAGTTTCCGGAGGTATATTCATTGAAATAATGTGTAATAAAAAACAGAAAAAAGTATTTTCTACAGAAAAAAAAATAGACAATCTACTTTTCGCCTAAAGCCAGCCAGATAAGCTTGAAAATGGGGTGCAAATCTTGAAGTTTGATGAAGTTTTGGCTTGGTAAAGAAAGCAGGTTAGAGAAATAGTATAGGTAAGATGCGATTGATGAAAAAAATCTTGTGCATGTAATTACTTATTAAACCTTTTAAATCGAAAGCAACTCTCGCTTATAAGTTCTCTATCTGTGAACACAAGTTCTGTTTTTAAATGTCTAAAAATAAAACTAAGGACATATTTTACTTTTGGTTCAGAATTGCGTATTGTTTGCAGTCCACCACCACATTTTCTCCCTTCCTCTAGTCTTTGACCAGAGTTATTATTTAGGATTATGTCTAGACGCGTCTGGTTAAGCCCTTCTCTAGTCTTTCATTGAACAATCGTATATAACAGGAAGTGTTTCTTTTGTTTCAGGGCTCTAACGAGGAAGAGATTTAAGTTAAATGTACTTTAAAATAAGAGCCGTGGCTTTAAATATTATAAACCTCTTTCTAAAAATCGTTTCGGCACATATTTCTTTCATTTAAAGCTGCTATACGATCCATTTCTTATCTAGCGAATGGCAGTGAGCCAAAATCTTTTCAAAGAACGGTTGTCAAAGCCCTTGGTTGTCGGAAATTGGCACACTCTACAATCTCTTCGAACGTAAATAAATTTTCTCATTCCAGTTAGAGATTCTAGGGTAAATAATGAAAACTGATGTTGCATACACAACATGAACATCAATCAGGAAGGCTCTGATGAGGGTGGAATATGTTTAACCGATAATATGAAAATAATGCACGAGTATGTAAAGGCTTTGTAGTTTAGGAGAAAGCCGGGGAATCTTGCTCGCTTTCGGAAAATCATGAATAACTAGACAAAGTTTACCCAAAAAGTATTTTTTGTCCTCCGAAGTGTAACTACAAAGCTGTAGTAACAGTTCACAATTAAATAATTTCCATAAAGGCTTCGTGATTGCTTTAATCGTTTATTAAACTACACTATTGGTTAAGCGGTGACTCGCAACATATGTTAGAGTTACTCTCAAAGTTTAGGTTAATATTTAAATGCGACAAAGGCCACATTTATAGTTGTGTGGACTGTTTATATCCATACACATGTCTAATACATGCTGCTTTATGCAACGACTTTCCTTATGTTGTAATCACTTAGCGATTGCAGCGAAATCATATTTCGTTATCGTAAGAGCCATTTAAAATTTAAAAAAAAAAAACCTTGATATCAGTTAGGTACAAAATATTAGTAGGTCTTTTTGAGTATTTAAAAGGTTTCTTTATCCGTTTATAATAATAAAAATAATTTTTGACTTACGATGAAATATTACAAATATGAGTATCAGGTTTTGAATATTGTTTGTATTATCTTTAGTGTTTAACTGCAGAGGTTACTTTTTCTCTGGTATACACTACATATGTTAAAATACATAGTTAGGATTACAATTAAACATAGTTAAAATATTACCAGATCGTTGGCGCTAGAAACATAGTAAATTTCATTTGCCCCACCACTTCACCAAGCCCTACATCCCCCTACTATTGCGTTGCCTTATATAGACTTATTTCCCGACAATGTGCATGAAATAAATGACTTTCCCTTTTTAGGAAAGTAAAGATTTCAGATGTTTAATCGAAACATTTCAGCTTTTGTACAGAGCATCTTTGTGTGTGTTAGCTTTTGGACCGAGTAACATAAATACATAGTTTAGTTACTATTAACCATAGTTAAAATATTACCAGATAGTTAGCGCTAGAAACATAATAAATTTCATTTGCCCCACCACTTTACTTTGTCCCACATCCCCCTACTATTGCATTGCATTATATAGACTTATTTGTTGACAATGTGCATGAAATAACTGACTTTCTCTTTTTAGAAAAGTAAAGATTTCAGATGACTGAATTAAAACATTTCAGCTTTTGTACAGAGTATCTTTGTGTTTAACAATGTATTGGAAGATTAAGCGAAAACTAATCATCCAGCCCTTTATCTCCTATTGAAAGAGTGTCTTCAAAAATCGTTTTCAACCCTCTCTTTTCCCCGCTGGGATTATAGATTATCGTTTTGGGCAAGAGAGAGAAACTTTTTTTTTTTTAGATATTTCTTCGTAATACGCAGTTGATTCGTGGATAAAATATGACCCAGAAAGAGTTGGTAGAAATATTTAATTTGAAACGAATATCCATAAATAAGTTCTCGATGCGAACAATGGTTCAATACTAGCTTTATCTTGACATTTCCTGCTCAATAAAGAAATTTATTTTGCATTGTTCTAAACTAAATCATAAATTATCTGGCTCAATATTGGAATATTGTTTTTGTTCTCTCATGCTGCGAAATAGCATGCGCATCATTAATCTTGGATTTGCAGCACTCAAGTTTGTGAAAGAGAATGTCACTTTTATTTGGAACTGTAGTGTTAGCTATTTCTTCATTGAAACTTGAGGTACATTAGAAATAGCAGTTTTTATTATTGTGCCCATAAAACTTTCAACTAAAATCTAATGCAAAAAGTAATAATACATTGTGTTTCTAATTTTCGAACGTTTTAGGCTTTCAAAAAAGCCTTGTGGACCAAAGATTAAAAGTAGCGATTGCCACTTGCAAATTGGTACTAAGTAAGATAAAAAGTGGCAACGAAAAATATTAGTACTATTAGCCACTCGACTGGTACTTTCTTTAAATTTTTTTTTCAGTTTTAACTGTTTTAAAGATTTTTTTTCTTAGTTAAAAAGTCCAGAAAATTGTCTAATAACCCATTAATGCCTGAAATTTTTTTAACAAAGATATTTTGTATTCTAGTACCACAAATAGTGTTTAATCGGCAGGAAAAATAATTTTAAAAATATCATGTAAAAACATTTTTTCTATTAAAAAAAAGAAAAATCCTCCTTAAAAGAGACGCTAGGCACCAGATGGTACATACTTTCTTTACCATTTTTTTTTCTACCTACGATATAATATTTAAAAAGACATTTTATAAGAAGAAATAAAAGCAGCAATTTACATAAACTGGGATTTTGTTTATAATTTTAAAAACTTAGCTTTTTGCTCTTGAGATGGAACAATGTAATTCTTGATAAAGATCATAATAAAATGGCTACAGAACACACTTTACAACGGTTATGTGCAGCAATCTGCTAACAATGAATTGAAACACGATCAAAGTAATAATCAAACACAACTATTTGGTTGAAATGTTCATTTTTGGAAAATCCAGACACACTTTTTTGACCTTCCCTAAAAAGGGACGCTAGGTATTAGTCGGTTAAGTCCAGAAATTGATAGTGCTGAATATAGCTATAATATTGGTCAATATCAACTTAAGGCTCTCTTGAACAAAACCTACTATTTCATGAAACTTTTTTAAGAATTTACTGCATATAGAAAACATGTTGTTGCATGTTCCCTTTGGTCCAGAGCATCTAGACCAGGTCCATGAGACCATGTCGCTGAAGCAGCTCCACAAGTCCGCGCTCCCCCTCACTCCACAGCAGCTACGCAGGGGCGCTAATACATTCTAGGATGAGGGCAGGTGAAGCAGGACGAAAACACGAGAACAACGGCGAGGCGAAAAAGTTTTGATTCCGTCCACGAATTTTAGTGATTTAGTATGACCACTACGTAGTCTGGCCAAGGAAGTTTGCTCAAGTCTAGTGCCATACTCTGAAAGGGACATGCCAGGATGTTTACTGGTATATCTGACGTGTGCGGGGGGAACTATAGGAAGAAAACATTTACTTTATAACCAAACAAAATATTGCAACTATATTGATCAATACCAAGTGCAGATATTGATACTGATTAATATAGTTAGGTAACATTTAATCTTGGTCTATATCTGGTCCAGAAATTGTAACTTTCATTTCCGGACAATTTATTAAGTATTCGAACTTAAAACTGCATACGAATATCCCTCCTAATTAAAAAAAAACAATTAATTCAATGAATTTTTCTTTCTTTTTTGTACTGTTGGAAAAAATCTTTTGATAAATTACAACAGTTAATTTTTTTTAACATCTGTTTAAAGCAATGTTACCAAGTGAACGAGTTAGATTACAATATTCAGATGGAATTAGCTAAAAGTAGTCAAGTAATGTGATGACTTCACCTTTTTGTAACTATCGGTACTTGAATATTTATAACATATTCCCTTATTCTTTTATGCAAGATTTGTTATGTGACTAAATGATTACTAATTTTAATACTGCGCGGCTTTTTATTTCCAACTTTCTCCAAAAAATTTTTAAAAAAATCTTGGTATTATTAACGTTTATGTTTTATGCCGCACGAATTCGGAGAAAAAAAGAAAAAATATATATATAAAAAAAATACAAGACGTTATTGTTGAAGCAATATGAATTTTTAACTTTCCTTTTTATATTTTTCATGAATATGAGCACCAGCAACAAGTTTCATTTTCCAGGCCCTTTTCTGACACCACTTTTTAATGTAATGGTTTGATCATCGTTTAAATTTACAAAAATCCTGAATACAGTGGTTACTAAAAAAATAGCAGCTAATTTGAAAGTTTTCACTGGCTACCAACTAAATACTTTAACTTTCAGGTTGAGGAAGGAAACAGAATTAGACTAGGTAAAAGTTTTGATGTGAGGATAAAAAAAAAAGAATAAAATCATAAAAGGAAAAGAAAGGTTGTACTTACTTAAAAAAGAGGCTCAACTAGTTAATTAAAATCGATGTTTTAGAAAAAAGAAAATTTGATTTGAAACATGTTTTAAATCAAATTTTCTTAAAACGTTTAAAACATGTTTTAAATCACTGACTTAAAGTGATTGATTTAAATCGGCCTAGATCAAACTAAAAAAATGTTACTACACAGTGTATTTTGGGATAACAAGAAGTACTTTATTCAAAATGTTGATCACACAATTTTTTTCTGAATAGAGGTAATTTTACCATTTTAAATGGCCATGTTTTAGAAAAAAAAAATCATATCATCTAAACATTAAATTGTTTCCAAAGTTATATCCCCCCTCTCAACTTTGACATTTTTTTCTAATACATTTGAGTAGAAATATATCCATGATTTATGATTTCTATAGCTCAATGCAGAGACACCCAAAACTTATATTTTCGGGAGGGCAAATGGCTCAATTTACCGAACGAAATTCCAAAATTTACCGAATGATAGAACATATGCGGGCACATATACTCACAATAAGAAAAGCCATTAGGCACGTAAAAAAATCATTATTGCAATGTTTTTTTTTTTTTTTGGCAATGAAGTAATGTTTAGCGGGCCCCAGTGATTTCCCATCAGGGAGAGTCTGACAAATAAAAGTAGCAATCAGTAGTTTAGCATGCACTGTTCGAATAGAAAATTATATTAAAATGATTCTTGAAAAAAAACAGGACAACGCCCGGGTTTTTCATCAAAATACCAAAAAAAAGTTTTTTCTAATCCTGATACCTCTACTTGCAAAAATGCTCTGAAGAAGATCCTGAGTTAAGATATTGAAAATTTGAAACGAAAAAGCAAATTGGTTAAAAAACCCACGAAATTTAACTTTTTATACGGCCCCCATTTCCTCAAATTTTTGTTTTGGAGTATAATCTCCATTGGAAAATAATACTACCACAAAAAAAAAAAAAAAAGACAGTAGTACAACCAATATTCATGGAGATGTAAAACGCAGTGTTTTGGGACTTATACCACTTTACACTAGAAGTCAATAACATTTTTTGGAGGGGAATACAGTAGCTGAAGAATGTTTAAAATTGTATGTGTAGAGTGTTTTTTCAAATTTTACGAGCTTTTGTCCTTTACATATCATAGCATCACATTTCTCTTATTTATGAGTTTTTTTTTTTTTACATCGACAACCTGTTGTACTTCTGAAAGAGTAATATGTTCCAATCTCATCTTCTGCGCAGCCCCTCAAAATTTTGATCTCGAATATCTCTTTGAGTTTTGGGGGCAATTATTCACATTTTTTGTTCCAAATGTAGGAAAATTCCCACTGACAACCCATCACCCCTTTTTAAAGTGAGTGCTAGGCACGGCTTTCACGGGAGGACAGTACCTAGTTCACATGTGCCCCCTACACTGTAAAAAAAAATCCGGAAACGTTTCTGAGTATTTCGGGCAGCTGCGGTTCATGTTATTTTCAGAAACGTTTCTGAGTATTTCGGGCAGCTGCGGTTCATGTTATTTTCAGAAACGTTTCTGAGTATGTCGGAATCCTCTTTCTGTCATTTTCGGAAACGTTTCTGAGTATGTCGGAAACCTCTTTCCGTCATTTTCAGAAACGTTTCTGAGTATGTCGGAAGCCCCTTTCTGTTATTTTCAGAAACGTTTTTGAGTATTTCATGCAGCTGCGGTTCATGAAATATTCAGAAAGGTATCCTGAGTATTTCAGAAAGCTTTCTCAATATTTCAGAAACCTCTGAAATTTTCAGAAATGTTTTCAAATGTTTCGAAATCCTTTTTTCTGTTACTCTTTTTTTTTATATATAATCATCTGTATTATAATGATTCTGTTTTTTTCTTTCTTACCGCTGAGATTTGTAATAATCCATTTTAAAAAGCAAATAAAAAATTATTCAATAAAATACTTTTATAATGTGTAAAAATACAGAATTCTTATTATTTATGAATTTTATTATCTTTTTTAATCCACCAGTTGTTTTGTTTTTTGTAAAAGTTGAGGTTCATAAAAATAGAGTTATAACATAAGAAACTGGAGGATTAAAAAAATAATAATAATTTTGTATTGTCACACCATTATTAAAGTATTTTATTGATTTATTTTTTGTTTTCTTTTTGGAATGAAATATCGCTCATCTCAGCGGTGAAAAAATTAATTAATCTTATTGAAGTCTGCGACATAAGATTTGTATTAAAAAAAGTTACAGAGAAAGGATTCCAAGATGTTCGAAAACGTTTTTGAAAATTTCAGAGAGAATTCTGGAATACTCAAGAACTCTTTTTGAAAATTTCATAAATCGCAGCGGCACAATATACACTCAAATGTTTTTGAAAATTATACAAAGAGGATTTCAAAATACTAAGAAATGTTTTTTGAAATTACAGAAAGCAGATTCCGAAGTACACAGAAATGCTGTATAAAATTACAGAAAGTAGATTCCGAAACACTCAGAAGTATCTCAGAAATGTTTTTAAAAATATCATGAACTGCAGCTGCCCTATATATTTAGAATTGATATTTTTGACAATGTACGCACTTCCTTTTTTGTGTGGTAAACATTTTAGAACGTACATAGGTAGTACAATAAGCGTTTGTGCCACACGTAATGGCTAAAAAATATTTCAGTGAATTCGAAATTATATATTATTGACATTCAAAAAGTATATAATAGCCAAGGAATGTATCAATATTAATATTCAGGAATAGTGACATGTTGGAATAGTAACAGGTGCAACTTCAGTCTGAAAGGATATTTTCATGTCCTTTATTCATTAAACAATATAAACTAGACCACCATTTCAAAGTTTGGGGGGGGGGGGGGCAAAAGGTATGTGCTCGATGTATTTTACAGAAAAAAAGCATCAAATTACAAGCATAAATGCATGATAAAAAGCAGTAAATTTAAAATCTAGGGGGAACGGTTCCCCCCCCCCCCCTCTTCCCCCAAGTCCCAAAACTAAAAGCCTGAAGCTAAACGCAAAAAATCTTAAAAAATAAAAATGAAAACTTACTTTTCATTTTTAAATGAAATATTCCATAATACATCGATGAATGTCCATTCATAAATAGCACACAATCCTTAAGTAATTGCTACTCGAATAATGTTCCACTCTTATTCAGAGCGTTTTTAAGAGTACAGAAAATGACACACTATTAAAATATTCTAACACTCACTTGAATTATTCTTCCGCGCAACAAAAAATTACTCATTTGAATGAAGTCTTGCGTCATACGGGAATTCCCCCAGGCGCGAAGAGCAGGAATGATGTAGTGACGTCAATACCAGAATAAGATATATTTTTATTAATCGGTTCTCCTTATGCTCAACATGCATAAAGAATGAAAGATTGCAGCAACTCACAAACAAATTTTATCACAAAAATATTGGAATACTGTCAATGAATTTTCAGAATCGACAGTCCGAATTTGCAGAATGAGGAAAATGTTTTGGAGGTCCCAGCGACCTCCCATGACCCTGGGAGAGCTCCTGATCTTATTATCATTATTATTTTTAACTAATTCGCTTAATTTTAACTAGAAAAATTTCTCAAAGGGCAGAATAAAAACAAGTTTTGATTATGTCAATACAAGTCCCGAGAAAAAAAAAAAGTTAAGGCACAGCAAAAACTTTATACACTTTGAAAGAAAATAAATCTAATTCTAAGCAATGAATAGTACTTACCGGCATCTGGAACAAAAAAAATAATCCAAACCGCTTCGCGTTGTATCGTAATACGTGTTACACTCTCGGATAGCCCCGTTGAAGTAAGCCTTGAAGATTTCATTTTCGTATTAATTTTATACGTCACCAAAGCAAATATAATGCTTTGCGGATTTATGAGAAAAATACCATTCGTATATTGATCGCTTGTATTAAATTCCTCACAGATTAACAGTTCCCATCAGATCTGATTTTATACCGAGCAAAAGACTAAAGACACACACGAGCTGAAATGCGAACCGTTAATATGGCGCCGTTTCCGGTTTCAATCTTCTCCCGAACCTCAATTTTGCTCGTTGCGCATCGAGCTACGCAACTTCCTCTCTGGTTTTTTGTATATTCAGAAACGTTTCCGACTATTTCGGAGAGCTGGTTTCAGACGGATGTTTCCGTTATATTCAGAAACGTTTATCTTATTTTCAGAAACGTTTCCGAAATTTTTTACAGTGTAGGCTTAAAAATTACATTTATTTAATACGGTACTTCCTTATGCGAAATTTTCCACATGATTGTTAAGAAATTTAAAGCAGTTTCTACTATTGAACATAATTCCAATTTAAATAATATCTTTCAAATTGAATCCTAAAGAATTCTGTAAATAATTCGAGCGATCATTTCACTAAGTCAAACGTACTTAAAAACCAAAAACAATACTTGACCATAGCACTAATCAAGTGCTACATGACGTTAAATTTAACTGCTCGTCATTTACGTGCCGCACTAATAGTTGCTGTCAATTATGATAATTGCAGAGACTTAAGCATTCCCCTGTTTAAACTGAGTCTCTTAACGCTATGCAATCTAAATCCATTCTGTCATAACATATTTAGACATCGGGAGATGTTGAGTAGTTTTCCGATACTATTACTCTGAGTAGTTTTCTGACAGTTTATGACGTGTACTTTTTAAATATTATTTTATATGTTAATACCCATAGAACATCATAACATCATGTTTTTAGAGGTATGATGCCGTGCTAAGCGTAAAAGTGGTATCTGCAGTGGAACTCAAACTGAGATATTACTCTAAAGTTTTCCGCCACCATGTATTTGATTCAGGTAAAACTCTTTCATAATTAAAAAAATATATATATTCATCGTTCTCAAATGACCAAATAATTTTGTATTTAGGTAAAATACGTCCCAAAGAGCTACCTGGTGGCGATAACTCAATTTTGTTAAAAAGTGCAGATACGAATTTTGTGCATAGCAACGGCAGTATGGAGAAAATTTGCTTTGAATAGAAAGAAAAGCTCTTGAGAAAAGCAATGAGCTTTTCTAAATAGGCTGCTTAGTTTTCACAAGACAGTTTCCGTAGTTTTCAGCAGGATTTTACTTTTACTTATTCTTGCAAAAAAAAAAAAAAATCATTCTGTACAATTGTAAAGGAATAAACATATTTCAACTATAATATTAAAGACATCTTAAAGACTTTTCAAAAGAAATTCCTTTCGATCAGCAAATTGCTACTATATATCCTTCCCATTGCATATGTTGGTGGCAATCGAATATACGAAATGTTCAAAATCATGAGAAATGATGTTTTTTTAATAAATGTGTACTCATTTTCATGAGAACTCATTTTTATGCAAACAAAGTTACATTTCTGGAAAACTCTCTTGTTTTAACACTGTAAGAAAAGTAATTGAAATGCAAATTTTGAAGAAAATAATTCATTGCAGTTGGTTACAATTCTTTGCTAAGTGTTTGCATTATTACTTGGAGTAAAAAATCGCAACCAATGTAAAAAATTCATTTTTCAATTACTCTGAAAAAGGACATTTGTGTTTCTTAAAATTAAATTTTTAAAAAAGTTCACCTTACTTATCAAACTTTCTTGAAAAAGAAAAACACAAAAAAATAAAAACCAAAAACAGACTGTAATGTGAAATACAGTTCTATACAAAGGTGCATATCGCACTTTTTTTTTTTTTTTTTGAGTACAAACTAGTCAAAAAACATTTGAGAAACTTTTCTTTGTTCATTCCAAGTACCCTTCGACTAGATAAAAAACTTGTATTATTTAGTGATTTTTTTTTTATAATTTACTTATATCTTACCTATATCAGTTCTCTAACCTATTTTTCTTTGCCAAACCAAAACTTTCTCATTTCTTTATCCAACTCCATGATTTACTCCTCCTTTTAAAGGCTTATCGGTCTGGCTTTTGACGAAAAAATAGGACCCCACTGTCAAAAAAATTGTTTTTCTTGTCGAAAAAAAAACCGTTTTTTTACTGTTCTTTTATTACATTATTTCAATGAATAAGCATCTGGAAAACTGAGATGGAGTGGTGTGATTAGATAGAGCGTTGTGTTAGGAACGTGAAGATCGCAGGCTCTATCCTGCTATGGGTTTTTGCCGCTTTTGGTTGGACTGTTTTTTTCACAAGTGTAATTTTTGATCCAAATTTTCAAGAATAAAAAACACTACACTCAATGTAGGATTTTAAAAAAGCATTTCTATTGCATAAAAACCTTAAAAGAAAATGTTCATTTAGTATGAAGAATATTTCTTTAAGGTCCTTTTTTGGTTGGTTCCTTAATATTTCATAAAAAAGCAAAAGTAAGGCATGATTTAATTTTGTTTTTTAAATCAGCGAAAAATACCAATTCACTATGGGTTGGTTTTTAGAAAATTACTGTTTAGATAAATCGGATATTTGAATTATTGCTGTCTAGCGCTAAAGCTTCGTATGGGTTATTTAGTATTACTTGTTTTAATAATGCAAAGTAAAGGTCTAAATAAATGCCTTTGTACCAGAAGGTTAAAATATGATCAGCCACATATAAAAAATGCTAATTTTCAAAAAAAAAAAAAAAAAAAAAAATACTAGCAAGTGTTTTGGTTTTTCAAGGAGATTGACAAAAGCTTTTGTCGGATGTCGTTGCATTCATAAGCTAATATATTTTGCAATGGAAAATGAATTCCTTATAACCCCGAAACACATGTCTGAAAATTCTTTGGATGCAGGGATGCCCATAGGGGAGGGGATTATGGTGCCAGTTGCACCATCAAAATTTTTGGAGTAGAATTTTTTTAACAAATTTGTTTATTTATTTAAATTATTTATTAATGCATTTTTTTATTTAAATTATTTACGTTTTTTAAATTATTCATTAATTTATTTTTTAATTTCATTATTTCTTTTCTTCTTTATTATTTATTTATTTATTTATTTATTTTGTATGCGTGTGTGTGTGCTTGGAATGTCTGAAAGAGAAAAAAAAAACGATTCTATTCTGCGCATAATTCAAACTTTTAAAAAGTTAGTAATACATATAAAAAAATAATTTGAAAAAAAAAATAATATGAAAAAAAAAATAAATAAAATTAAAAAGATGGGTAAAAATAAAATGCATAAGAGGGTTGTGAAAAATGGGAGGGGGGAGGGGAATTTGCTCTATTGAGCTTGAGGGGGGTGGGGTGTTTGGATGTATACTATTTTTAATTTATTGATTATACATTCATGTACATTTTTTGTATGTAACATCTCTTATTTCTATAAGTGAAAACAATCAATAACAAAACTCAGAATAAAGCATTAAATCGCCATTTTCTCAAAAACTGAAAAAGAAAATAGATTTACTTTAAGCTGTACCATATTCAACAATTTCTTTCAATAAATAATTAGCTTACGTTCAAAACGATACAATGGAAACATAATCTGATTTACGCAAGACTGCATAGCCGAAGAAAGTAAAAGTTCTTTCAATTCTCCACATCTTTAAAAAAAAAAGAGAAAATTTACCAATCTATCTTAAGAGCAAAGCTTTTCCAAAAACAACTTTTCTCCTTATTTCCAGTCGGAGGGAAAGACACTAAATCTTTTTATTAATATCCCTTTCCTTATCACAATGCTTACTATAGACGATCGAAAGAAGAAAAAAATCTTTAAATAGATCCTTGGCGTGTGACTTCGTCGTTTTTCATTTACGTCTTAACGTTTACTTTACTCGTATTTCGTCACATCTGAAAAGAAATAAAAGGTCCAATTCGATCGTGAAAAGAATTTGAGCTCAACACTTCTTACTTCGTCATTTTTAATGAAGTTTATCTTGTTCTTTAGCAAATAAATATTTAAGTAGTCTCTAAAAACATTTTTTTAATTTTATTTATTTACTACCACGGTATATTTCAAAAATAAAAGTTGTGTCAAGTGGCGCATGCTCAACAATCTGCTTAAAAAAAAGAAATAATAGTAGTGGAAAATTTACAATCGAGATACAGAAAAGAGCAAGTTTCTGACTCAAAGTTCAAATTAACACCTCCTTGGATTTTTTTTTTTAATTTTAAAGTCATTCATTGTTATTAATAGGCGTGGCGACATTCTATTTCATGGATTTTCAGATGAAAACGTCCATAGAAGGTCACTCCTTGACATAAATCGCGAATTTGTATGAGAAAAACCCTTCTTTGTGAATTCCAGACCATTAAAAGACCTCTGCCAAATTTAGTGAAAATCCGCCATAAACTGGATTTGTATAAAGAATATACACTCTCTCACACACAGCCATTTTTATGTAGATTTTTATTTTTTGCTCCGGACAATTTCTTCAATTTAAAGTAAAATACAAATATCTAGGCATGTATACAAGTAAATGTATCATTGAAAGGATTTTTAGAAAATCCTATCCTATACTAGTAACAATAGTGGTACAGCTCAAAAAAATTTAAAAAGTCGGCGGCACGAGGAAAAATAATTTTTGTTTCAAAAATTAACTCTACATGCTTTTTCGATTTCTACCTAATTAAACTTTTTTTATAATTACACTATTCGTACGGTTTCCTGGACAGTATTTAAAAATTGAAATTTAATCAAAAATTTAATAGTGTCACATTTTGTTATAAATTTTATTACGAAATGAATGTGTAGAGTGTGACTTACAACACAAGTGAATTTCGGTTTATCCCACACTGTCATTATGCAGTAGAGACAATGACAACCATAAGTATGTCATTATGTTTTGCGTGATGTCAATGCAAAACATAAAATTCTGTAATTTTAAGTAAGGTTTAAGTATTTTCCCCGTATTTTACGTTTTTTTCACCCAGTTCGTCAAAAAAAACGTAAAATTGGGATTTCACTGTATATATATATAAAATCTCAATTATTGCGCTTAAGGTAATTTTAGTCATTCTATTTGTATTATGCACAAAATGGAGTTCAGATTTTTGTGATCAAAATGATTGTTAGGTTTCCAAATATCATAAGGATGGTTAGAAAATAAGATGGAGATAATGTAATTAATTACGCTTCAAGAATAAACTATTTATATTTAAACAGAAACAAAAAAGCGCTTCGTAGAAGAGCTGATGAATCTTTTTCTACCTGAAGAAAAAAAAAAGAAAATTTGAGGAAAAGAAATACTTTATTTATATAAATAAATTCGTTAATCTGTAAAGAGTACTTGAAAATATTTCATTTTAAAACTAATCAATATTTTTTTCTCTAAAACAATGAGTGAAATAATTTGATTATAGAAATAAATTTGAATTTCTTTAACTTCGTTTTCATTTTTATTCGAAAGGAAATCAGCATTTTCTTTTACTTGACAAAAAAAAGTAGGGGGTGTCATTTATCCATTGAGTTAATTGTTAACAGCGTAAAGGGAGAACCTGCAAAAATGTCATTTTGCTAGGTTAGGAAAAGCAAAATGAAATGCAAGTTAAACGTGTTAAACATGAGGGAAAAGGGATATAAAGAATAGAGCTTTTGTTGAAGGAGTATACATTTTTTCTTATAGGAAACTTCGTTGAAAAAGAAAAATTATTTTCATAGAAATGCTCCAAAAGCGCCGTTTCGGCTCTTTATACCCTAAGCTGAGAATAAGAAATTGTTTTCATTCGTTATAAAATACAGTGGTTGAATATCAGTTTTATGGAAAACAGAAATGATAATTTAACTTTAATCAAGAACGTATTATATCGCTATTGTCCTTTAAAAGGCGTTGCCATTTTATATCGTTAAACACAGGAAAAAAACCTAGAAGATTTATGTGCAAAGGGAATGTGGTCGTCATAAAAAAAGGCAAAACTCTTAATTATTTGGCAGTTATGAATACAACAGATGAAAAAAAAGGTGTGAGTTGACGTGGTTTTTTAAAAAAAAAATTCTTTAAATGAAATTTTATTAAGGAGGTACTAACTGTGTATTACTGATCGTAATACGCAGTAATATTATCACAAACTTCGAATTTTTGAGCCCCCCCCCCCCTTTCATATCGTTGAATATATTAGTACAAAAGAAACCTGAGTACTAAGTTTGAAAAAGTGCATTCTGATTAGTAAAACAAAATACAGTATGGAAAAACTACTTCAAAAAATCACATAGACCTTCACCACATGAAAAATACTACTTTCTAGGTCAAAACTGACAAAACTGTAACTTTTTTTTTAATTTATTCAAAGAAGATAACTAAATCTATTTGTTATAATACGCAATTTTTTAAGTAGTCAATTGCAATTCGTAGTGTTTAGTTCAAGTAATTTATTTTTACAATCTGAAAAATACAAATTTACCGTTATAAATATCAATCTTGGAAACATGTTTCCGGTCACCAGTGTTCAGAAGTAAAATTGATCTGTCTACACTCCTTGTTTTTTAGTCTCTTCTCTCTCTCTCTCTCTCTCTTTTTATAAGCAGAAAAATTAACTTAATAACAAATTAACTTTATAATAAGTACTAAAACAAAATCATCAGTTTAAATAATCAGAAATATAAGTAACTTATGGTAATAATATTAACTGATAACGGCATGCAGGGATAGGAAGAATGGTGACCGGGCGGTGAATGATACTGAAGTGTTTAATAGCCTTCTCTTTTATTTAGTCGCCTTGTGGCGCACGGTTGTCGCTAATCTTGATCTTTACCACTTAAGATTTTAAAGTTTTTTGAAAAGATATTGATACATTTATCTCTCACGTAACAATATAAACTCTACTGAAAAAGTACTATCAAGTAATTGATAACTAATACATTTTCATATCAGGTTTTTATTAAAGATGAACATTTCTTGGGAAAAAAACAGAGTAAACTGTTTTATTTCTTAATTTATCAAAGGTAGTCCCTTTTTAAAAAGTCATCTGTAAGAGAACACAGCTGTCATTAGTATTCCAAGCTAGCTGAACCGGGAAAGTGTATGCAATTTACCTGAAACTTGAGTTGAAAATATTGACATTGTCAATTCAGTCGCAACACTCAGAATATTCAAGCCCTAGCTCTGAACTGAATGAACTGACTCTATCCACTTCAAATACCTTCTGAAACAGAAACATCAGCTTTTGGATGAAAACGCCTGAGGGTGAGGGTGCCTCTGTCTATTGACGAAGTTAGAGGTATAAGCTCCATTAATTACAATACTCCAGAAGCATTCCATCCACTTACAGTGATTGTTGAAAATTAGACACCAGGATCAGCGGTCAGGAGTTAGGCATTGTAGGTTAGTAATTGATGCATTTCGTGCAGATTCTACTTTCTACTCTCTAGATCATGAATCGCTATTGCAAATTACATGCTTCGCAAACATTTGAATGCATTTTGCAGATTTACAATATCATCTCTCCCACAACTGTGTTCAATACCAACACTCAAATAAATAAATTCTACAAGCCAAACACTGTCATTTGTCACTCCTCCATTAGTCGCAATGTTCCAGAAGAATCTACTCACTTAGAGATTTTCGAAAACAGACATCTGGATTAGGACATTTAGATCAGTAATCCAAGCATTTCGTGCTTCTTTTACGAAGATCTCTGTCTAAAAATACATGTTTTATAAACATTTAAACATTTTTTGCAATTGCTGATATAAGGTGGCTATGGTAAAATCAGGCAAGACCTTGAAACGTTTACTTCTTCTTTGGAAGTTACTTGAAAAAGAGACGTAGTGTTGGCGCGACTTTGAGCTGGAATACTTTTGAAAAACTAATATGAAAGCTACCCAGCTCAACATAGCGTCAGTTATCCATCCTCATCACCAAATGAAGTAAGCATTGTTAAGACCATCCCTCATAGTTATTTTAATTTGTTTTCTAACTTTTAAATTTTAATTAATCCTATGAGTTTTTGAACATTTCATTAAAAATCATCGCATTTAGATTCATTTATATGATTAGCGCGAATTCAAATCTTGAATGTATTTTGAGCTATGAAATGTTTGAACACGTGACTGTGAAAACAGAAATTTGTGTTATTTATTAAAAACTAGCCACGTTGCACGGTCTACCTCGAAAAACTATGAGATCATGTGGCGCATGTTCAAAAATCAAGTGTAAATAAAAAGTAAACAAAATGTAAAACTTCCGATCAACGTAAAGAGAAGAAAAATTTGACTCAAAATTTAAATGAGGCCTCTTTGATTTTTTTTTAATTCATAAAAAAATCAGTCTAAAAAAATCAAAAATAATTCCTAAAAAAATCAGAGTCATTGTTATTAAATGTCAAAACATGATATTTCATAGATTTTCAGGCAAAAGATCTCTAACGTGGGTTTTCGTCCTGACAAGCGTTCCAAACACCCCTATGTGAGCTCCTGCGCATTCAAGGACCTCTCCGTATTTGGCAAAAATCTGATGAAATTCGTAGATTTGTATAAGGAGCATAGACACATCCATATGCATCCATTTTTATGCTTTCGATTAATTCGTAAAATACTCGTGTGTGAACTAATATAACTAACTATATTGAAGGAAAAGTAGTAATAAAAACATAAAAAATGGGCAACTTTTTTAAACCGAAAAAAAAGTCATCTCAGCATTCAATCCATGTAAAAACCGTTTTTACTCGCAAAATTTCATACACCAAACAGAACTGCTTTGACACACTAACTGATAGCTACAATCTTGCTGATACTCAAGTAGGAATGCTTTAGGAAATAAGATTCCCACGCTCAAACAAATTCAATTATCTTGAAGAGATAACACTCTGGAAGACCAAAGCTTTTAACCTTACTTAGCTGCGAATTCTGCCTTGTTCACTGCCGGATAAGCAATCATTAAAAATAAAGGACGAACAGCTAGAAATCTTAAGTCTTTGAACAGCAGGCGTTCATTCTTTCTAACCAGGGTCATCCATCTTAGATGCCTCTTTCATCTTAAAAGCTTGAGACAAAACTTGGCGCCTTCAGCTGATCTTTAAATTGATGAGGCTCAGTTTCTCACTTCAAATTATTCGCCTCATTAACTCCTTGCTCACTAATCGCTCTTTCGTTGCGTCAGGATCAATTTTTCTTCTCATTGGGTACGATTTTTGAATCATTCTTTGGAATATGCTAATGATTTTGTACACAATAATCGCACGATCAAATGATTATTGGTGTCTTGATGATTCGAAAAAATTAATTTCGTCGTTGGTGCACCTTAGTAATTGCAAAATTTTCTTTGAATATGATATGCTTCTTGAGTCTCCTACCTTAATGCTATCTCTGTAGAAAAGAGTAAGTCTTTTTTGTTGTCAGTGTCCGAGTCATTCCTCTGTAACTATAATTTATCTTTTCAATTATTTTAATGATGCAAGGACAGTTACTCCTATTTATTTCTTGATTATCAATCGCTCTTTCAGTGCCATGATAATGTTTTCACATCTAAGAACACGATTTTTGAATCATTCTTTGAAACTTGCTTCATTTTTCGTGTAAGTGTTCTTTGAATATATGACATGCTTTTCGGCAATGTCTTATGTAAATTCAATCCTCATGCTTTCAATTTCCCCTTTTATTTATTTACTTATTTATTTTTAATTTTATTTATTTTTTTTTTGTCCAGCTTCTACGTAGTTAATAAGGAAATGTAATTTAACTTTTCAATCATTTTAACGACGCAAAGGCAGGTACTTCACTTTATTTCTTGCTCATAAATTGTTCTTTAACGATGTCGTGACAATTTTTTTCTTGTATATTTATACTATTCTAGAATCATTCTTTGAGATATGCTGATCATTTTGCATAGAGCCATCGCACATTCAAATGATTACACTGGTAAACAAGGTTTATGTTCCTCATTGAGTAAGTGGTGATCTTTACATTTTAGGGGGTGCTGAAAAAGAATATGACAGTAAAAGTATTCCATCACCCACAGATTTTTAAAAAATCGAAAATTTTAAAAATACCACTTTAATGACGTTTACGTAACACACATTCAATATTTTTGTCATTTACCATTTGATATAACTAATTATAACGCTTAAAACTGTTATAAATCGTAACAATAATAAAATATCTATTGTTAAACATCAGAGGAATTGAAGCGATTTTAAATGAAAAAAATAATGATACTCGAAAAAAATGTCCTAAATTTCATACTTTATGTAGCTGTAAATGTCTTAACTGCGAATACTCTCTTAAAAGTCCTATCATAAACTTCTCCAATAAGATTCCAACAGTATTCACCTAGCTTACTCGTATCGAGCTTCCATTGCAGAAATATACTAGTGGAAGCGCTCTCCACGCTCGTTGCTTACAGCTCCCATACTTTTAAGGGGGAAAAGTTAAGTAAGGTGCTAAAAATTGAATTTTCAATGACATTGAGAACCCAAATATAATTTTTAACGAGGCTTTAATTCATTTTTTATAATTGGGACTTGAATTATTTCCTAAGAATTTTTTCGCAACATTTTAAAACTCAATCCTTTGCTGTTTTTTTTTCTAAAGCACTTGAACTAACTTCAAAACTTTGGTCCCTCGTAGACAAATGAAAATACCCTCTTTAATTTTTGCATAAATCAGTGATTGGAACTGTTTCTTCAAATATTAAAGCCCACACCCTTCTTTATCCCTTGCTTTAACGAAATTCTTCATCAATTGTTTGTGTGGAAATGTGGGAGAATATTTTTTTTTAATCGATTAGAGGTACGTCTTGGATATTTTTTTTTCCAGCAGCAATACATTGTTTGCTCTCTGGCCATTTCTTTTTTTATATAATGTTCATGTTTTGTCCTACTGTCCCGCTCGCATGGAAAACAGCAATAGTTCGTATAACCGAGTTGCAGACGAATGAAAATGGCAATTACTTAAAATGTGCTTAAAATCTACACATATGTTCTAATTATGGTGTGAGTATTCAATTTCTGCATATTTTCGTAAAATTATTTCATTATGCAAGAATAAGCTTTTGGAACAGATGGCAGGGCATCTGTTCCAAAAGCTGGCATTTGTATTAGGGAGTTCTATTGCCTTCAAGCCTTTCTTCGAGCCATCAATGAACAATCCCCATTAATATGCATAATATAGGCAATTTAAGGCATATATCAAAGTGAATTATACTTTTACTGTCTTTTTACATGTTATATCTCTTTAATAAGTAAAAAAATATGTGTATATGGATCAAATGCGTCTCAAAGAAAAATTTAATATACTTATAACTCCTGTGAATAGCCTACATAATCCAAAGCGCATAAATGAAATTTCTTAAAATTGGAGGGTGATAGAAAACTTTTGCAAGCATATTCTCTTACAGTACCTTGAAATCTATAAGAAACACCCAAAGAACATTGAGGAACAGAAAGTTCGTCAAAATTTGTTTTTCAGTGTTATTGGTATCATGATGAGTCGCAGAAAACCTCTACGTCGATGCATTATAGTAATTAAAGTTCTCTTTGAATGTGGTATATTTTTGGATAGTTAACTACCTAAATCCCTGTGGAAGCAACATTTAACTTCGCTTCTTTTTTTTTCTGCTTCTGAGGAGCTGATACGTAAACAAAATTTACTTTTTTAACCATTCTAACAACAAGACAGTTACTTCGTTTATATTTTGATTAGTTATCAATTCTTTCGTAGTGTCGCGACAAGTTGTCTTATCTCTGGTTACGATTTTTAAATTATTCATGTAAATATGCTATTGATTTCGCATAACTTTAATAGGGAATTTTTCGATTTTTAATTTTGTTTTTATATGATAGAACAACATACATGAACATTATCGGTGAAAAAAAAATCCGATACAAGTATTTTTTTGTAATAATTCTTAAATTAAAGCGACTGTGATGTCAGATGACGGATGGATATTTCGCCAGAGCGCCAAAGCTGGAGCGAGAAACTGCATATCGGCCAGAGTTGAAAACGGTTTTCTGTGCTTTCATAAGGTTGTTCCCGCGGGCTGCCGGAAAATGATAGAAGTCGTCAAGTAATGCCTCGCTGAAAATTTGAATGTGGTTTTCGCAGCAGAAAGTTCAAAATAATCATTGCTGACACCTGTGGTAGGTCATTGGATTGCCCTTTGACGAATCCAGGTCTTCATAGTGAATTACTAGACTTAAACTAATTCTGTACCTCAGAACCAGAACGACGTAAGTCCCACTTTATTACCAAATTGCATGAAGAATCTTATTCCGCATCGACCCTTGAGAACGTTATTCTATAAAAGAAACTCCTTCACAGTTATTCAGCAGCATTAAAAAAGCGCGAGTAGTATCCTTTGCATGCATCCGGCAATCGTTTTCGCCCTCTCCTCAAAAGTTTCGAAAATATACTTAAATTAGTCTGGTTCTGAGGCACAGATTTAGTAAGCAATGGAAAAGGATGGGAAAAAAAAACTTTGCAATCAAAAGATAGTAAAACTGCAATATATATATATATATATATATATATATATATATATATAACAATAATTCAAATCTAGACTCAGCAATAAGACAATTAATTGTAACTTTAACTGAAAACTGCTACCCCGCGAATTTGACCAACAGTCTTATCAGTAGCGCATTGAAGAAGCCATAGGTTGGTAGTTCTTACAGTGTTGTTTGAAAGTTCTTGTTTTTGTATTTCTTGTAATTTCATGTCATCTGTTCTATTTGAATTTTATTGATTATTTATAGTGTCTTTTGAATTGTATTCTCTCGTGTATATGCATAAATGTATTGGACTTCTAGTGACCTACTGCTTGCTTGTGAGATGTCGGGGGCTAAAAGTTGCATCTTTTTAGGCGTTTTGCCTGCAACTTGCTAGAAATATCTCACTCCACTTTTCCCTACCCTAGGGGGGTCCCCCTGATGAAGGCCCCAGGGTCTTTTGGGAATTTTATCTTTACTTCCGTTTTTAACAGATTTTTCGCAAGGTCTTTTACTTCTAATTAAAAATTAGAAGTAAAAAATGTCTGCTACCAGTTTCAAAGAGCTGCCATAGGCGCCTTTTGACCTATGTGGTGAAGTTTATCTTTCTGTTCTATATGATTCTTCAACTACTTTGTTTATGTTAATATATATATATATATATATATATATATATATATATATATATATATATATATATATATATATATATGGGTGATTCTACAAAAATGGGTAAATTTGTGTTCCATACTGATTGCTCTTTTTGTTTTTAATTTAATAAAAAACTATTTTGGGAATATTTTTATGCGTCTTTTGTTCTATAATTTCCGTTATCAACAATATCAATATTTAATTATTATTCATTTAAAAAAATGGATATTAGATTGAAATGTCATCCACATGCCCTGTCCCATAGGTGCCATTTTCACAATCAATGGAATATAGATTTAAAAAAAAATAATTAATTTTTTTCTCAAGAGTTTTTTATTTATAAATATGAATGTGTGCAAGATGTAAATCACAAAAAAAGCAAAATAGTATGAAAATAATATCTCTAAAAGTTAATCTAAACTTTGTCCCAGCGATTATCAGTCATCCACATGTCTAAAAAGTATAGATATTTTTCTCTGAAATGTTATATTTCAAAATCTGGCAACACATCTTAAAACAAAGCATGGAACTTTGTTATTCCTGGATGAGGATTAATTTTGCTGTTCTGCAATTACTTTTTGATAAAAAGCAAGCTAAACTCAACTTTCAAGGCAAGTGTTTTTTATCTTTGTCATTAACATGCCCCACAGAATGCATGTAAAATGTACATGTAAATAAATTTTGACAATGAATAATCCTAAGGCTTACATTTGTGAGTTCTAATTCGAAGTGAAGCCGAAAAATATTCAGATATGACTTTTTGAGAACACAATTACTTGTGTTTTGTCATTCACATGCCCTTTTTCTATTGTCATTCACATGCCCCAATATAAGGCACGTGGATGAATCAAAAGCCAAACTATGACAGTACAATGTTTAAAAATTATGTCTAACAGTTTACTGGTTAAAAAATTTTATTAATATACCTATTGTGTACCTATAGGTACTTTTATTAATATACCTATTGCGTTTGATGTGGTTGACTTCGGTATTCTTTTGCGGAAAATGAACTACATTGGCTTTCACATTAATCTTACTGACTGGTTTTTTTCATATTTAAGCTGTCGTATGTTATGTGTTTATATTAATGGTGCTATTTCTGATGATTTTACTAATACTTCTGGCGTGCCGCAAGGCTCTAATTTAGGACCTTTGCTTTTTATTTTATTCATTAATGATATTTGTGATAGTTTTCAACATTGTGATTACCTTCTTTTTGCTGATGATTTGAAACTTTTCAGAGACATTCGTACTACCGCAGATGTTACTCTTTTACAAATCGATTTGGATAATTTGCACCAGTGGTGCATTCAAAATAGGCTTTTTTTGAACATTAGTAAATGCAATGTTATGAGTTATAGTCGTAGATCTGAGCCATTCATTCATTCGTATAAAATTAATAAACAGTGTTTGTCGCGTCTTGACTTTATTAAGGATCTGGGGGTCACTTTTAGTACTAAGCTTGATTTTACAATACATATTAACAACATCGTTTCTAATGCTTATAGGGTTCTTGGTTTTCTTAAACGTAAGACTAAAGATTTTTCTAATGAGCAAGCAATTAAAGCGCTTTATTTTTGCCTTGTGCGCTCCAAACTGGAGTATTGTAGTCTTATTTGGGATCCTTATTACAATAACAAAATTAAAATTATTGAGCAAATTCAATCCAAATTTATTTTTTATCTGTGTTACAGAACCCATAACCATGATTTTTTGACGTATTCATACTCTAATTTATGCAATATTTATCATGTTCCAAACCTTAAGTCACGTCGTGAACTTTTGTGTCTTCTTTTTTTTTTATAAAGCCCTTAACAATCTTATTGACTGCTCAGATATTATTAATTCCATCCATTTTGCTGTTCCAAATAGAACTCTTAGGAGTCATCTGTGTTTTAAAAATATTTTTACAAAGTTTAATTATGTTGATAATTTTTGTCTTTTTAAATTTTACAAACTTTTTAACTCTCATTGTCGCGTTTTGGATATTTTTAATATGTCTTTTAATAATTTTAAGTCTATTTGTTTTAATATTTTAAATGTGTAATTTGTTTTAATTCATTTGTTGTCTTTTAAAATTTTACGAAATTTTAATTCCTTGTCTTGTTTCAGATATTTTTAGACATTTTTAAGTCTTTTAATTATTGTAAGTCTATATTTTTCAATATTTTGAATGTATAAATTGTTTTAATTGTTCTTGTTTTACTTGCCACTGTTACTGGATTCGTCTGTTGTGCGCAATACTTTAAATAAATAAATATTGTGTTTGTGTTATTCACATACTTACTGTGTTATATTCACATACCCATTGTGTCATCCACATGTCCTTTTTATCATTCACATATGCCTTCAAAAAATAAAAATGCAAAAATACAATAAAATACAAACATTTTAGCTCTGCTGATATTCTATTTTAATTATGTAACTTATCAAGTGCTTTGCTGATTTTTTTCAGATTTTTCATTTTAAATTAATTTTTTGAATTCTACATGTTAGAAATATTCCCGTATTTGTAGAATCACCCATATATATATATATATATATATATATATATATATATATATATATATATATATATACCTGTTCTTGTGGGTGAAAGGCTAAAATTACAGTCAATGTCACTTGTTTCGTTTTCAAGGCGCGCTTTTTTGCGCGTGGGTTTTCAAAAAAATAATTGATAATCGATCATTGTGTTTTAAAATTCGGCAATGGTAATTTTTTGTTGTTTTTAAGTCTCTCAACAATATCTAGTAGTCAAAGTAGGAATATTTAATAGGTCGAAACTTCCCTATTGCACATCCTGATGATTATTGCGGTCTTGGTCAACTCAAGATTTTTTCTTGCTGTTGGTATCGTAATTACTTTAAAGTTTTTTTGAACATGAGGAACTAATTATTATACGTTTCAAATGCGTCCAATGATGTTCTATTGCCCATGAAACGATGGGTGATTGATACGCTATGCTTCTGTTTTTGTTGGATTGATAGAAAAACGTATCAAATCGGGTTCAATAACTTTATCAATACGATTACGGTTAGTTTATTTGTGCTGGAGTAGAACCAAAAAAAGACTACTAAAGCCGCTTCAAATTTTGAGAATAAGAATATCATAAAATTACAAATTATAGTTGAAATTGAGTTTAGAAACTTTTTTTTTTATCCCTCACTTTTTGGAAAATCTATAAAAAATTTCAACGCAGTTTTTACTCTGCAACAAAAAGATTGTTTCTTTATCGTTTAAATTAACTGTTATTTTGATTACCTTCCCCTTTTTTAAATCAAATAGCTATAAAAGAGAAAAATAAACCTTATGTAAATGTTTTTCAAAGCTACATTTCCTTTTTTTCTGGAAACTGCTTATTTGACAACAAACTAAAATGGAAAAAGAAAATAATTCTTTATAAAAATAATCCACAAGATCTTCTATCCAACGTTCATTTTTCTGGAGGGAAACTTTAAAATAAAAAAAGACTTCTTTTTTTAAACCTTTTCATTTCAAAAATAAAAAAGAAACACATTGATTTTATTTATAAACATTTTTCATTAGATTTTCCTAAAAGTTAACTGTATTTTTTTTCTGAATCCCCCCACCCCCCTACTTTTTTTTTTCTTCATTTTATTTTCCAAAAATATTATCCAATTTTCAAGGATTGTAATGATACCCGACAGTTTCCTGCTTGATTCTAAAACCATTTTCGAAGGATTATCGAATTGCTCATTAATATTTAATCAATAGTAAATGCATGTCGCAAAGAATACAAGTAATATGAAGATTGCTTTTTGGTCTTAAATAATTATTAATTCCCTAAATATATCCTTGATGTTCAATACCTATTTCCATTATTATAACTATTAGAATTAGTATTATATAGTCAGTATTCTAACTAATATTATAATTCCTATTATTTATAGTATACGCGTAAAAATCACTATTATTAATACATTTTTTTTCAAATAGAAAATTGATACATTGCATTATTATACACTAGCTACGTTGCCCAGCGTTGCACAATCTATCTCAAAAATAAAAGTTATCACGGAACTCATATTTAACAATCAGACTTAAATAACAGAAAAAATTGCGTGAAATTTCCAGTCAATGTGTAGAAACTGGCAATTCTGTAAATTTAAATTTAAATTCAGACCTCTTTGGAGTTTTTAAAACTCCAACCCCTCCCTCCTACGTGAATGGGAATTCCTCAGCATCAAAAAGGATCCGATGTAAGCAATGAATTTGTACTAGAATCATACACACACACCCACATACATCCATTTCTATATATACAAATTATGTTTCTTTACATTCAAATGTATTGAAGTTAAAAGCCAAAGTTTAAAGTTTCGGAAATAAACAGCAAATATATGCGTAAAAATATCACATCCGTGAGTATGATTGAACAATATAATTAATAACCAAACAGGTGCATTTGAGTAGCTTAGAATCGACGGAAGTTTGTGCGTCCATAAGCGCACACTTTTTTGCATTGAAAAAAGCGTTCCCAAGTAGCATCAACTCATCGGATTTTGCTCGGCCGATCAACAAACTCCTCGTAAACTGATCCTGTAACGCACGATGACATCGTTCCGATCAGTAACCGAGCACGGTTTTCGATGAGCTACTTTTCATCGGAAAGCGATATCCTTCCAATCAACTTTCCCGATAAAAATAAGATGCGCTATATTCCATCGGAAAACGATATCCTTCCGATCAAGTTTCCCGTTGAAATTCCTCGGCACGGGACTGTTCTGCTCGTAAATTGCTCCAAATCTCATCGTATTCTCATCGGATTTTGCTGCTCGGATTCTGCTCAGCCGATGAGACATATTGGATCATCGGCCGATGAGAATTTCATCGTGTTTCCGATGAATTGCCGATCATCGGCCGATGAGATGATGCTGCTAGGGTTCCTTATAACGCCAAAACACGTGTTTGCAGTATCCATGCGCATTTGTGCTTTTTTAACGTTGTATTTATCCTTTACAGTTGTAACCATTTCTGAAAATCCAAAGTTCCGAAGGCGGAACTAATGATCTGAAGGGTTCTGAATTAAAACTCGAACTTTATATTCACTTTTTTTTCCAGATCTAGTGGTTTTTGATCTATTGCCCTAGCTATTGGTAAAAGACCTTTTAAACTATTTGTTTTAAATAAAACTATTTTTCATAAAAAGTGGACTTAACCCATTAATGCCTATCGTCCCTTTTTAGGGACGGTCCAAAAAAGGGTCTGAATTTCCCCAAAGTGAACATTTCAACCAAATAATAGTGTTCATTTAGTACCTTGGTATTGTTTCCATTCGTTATTAACAGATTGCAGCACATAACCACTGTAGAGTGTGTTCTGTAGCAGTTTTAATATGATCTTTATAAAAAATGACATCGTTCACAATCTCAAGAAAAAAAGCTAAGTTTTCAAAGTTATTCCCAGCTTCCCAGTTTGTGTTAATTGCTGATTTTATTTCTTCGTATAAAATTTCTTTTTAAATATTATATCGTAGGCATAAAAAAAAAATTAGTAAAAAACGTATGTACCCTCTGGGGCCTATCGTAACTTTTAAGGGACGATTATTCTTTCCTTATTAAAAAAAATATTTTTTACATAGTATTTTTTTTGTTATTTTTCCTATCCGCACACTGTTTGTAACCAGTATACAAAATATCTTACGAAGAAAAAATGTCAGGCATTAACGGGTTAAACGCGTTTTGATCCTAAACTTCATCCATGAAACAATTTAAGGACAAGTAATGTATTGAAGACTTTACTTTAATCACAAGTTTTATTAAACCCTAGATTATTTGAATGAAAGGGAAAAATCAGCCTCAAGAAAAAAAATGTTTGGATTCTATTTTACTTAAAAGTAATTTTTGAATGAGACAGCTTTTAAAAAGTAAATTTAAAGCTGGATCTTTTAGTTCTACCGAAGTTTTTAGGAATGTGGTTCTCGCTACAAATACTTTCTCCAATTAGTTATCAAAACTATGTTCAAGAAACAGTATCCGCTATTAATAATAATAAATAAGAGACTGAATCCTAAGTTTTCACTCCTAATTCAATTATTGTCAAGTAATAAGATTGGCAAGTAGTATTTATGAAAACTTTCCATCTTTAATTCTTATACAAACACAGCCTATTTCATCGTAAACGTTTGCACAAAAGGGCTAAAGCCGTTATATGTCTAATCAGAAAAAACTACATGTTTAAGAAATCTCTTTGGAACCCAAAAAGTTAGTATAGCCGTAGTTGCTATTTATAAATTAGTGTATGTCATTTTTATTTACTTCTATAACTAAAGACATGCCTTCAAGGCTCATCTTTGCCAAATTAGTGGAAAAGTACTGAAGAAACCTGGCAAATATTTGTTTATGTTATTTTTTTATGCTTCTTAAATAAATAAAAGAATATTTTGTGAAAACAATCTTGAAATTCTTCGAATCTGAAATTGTTTGAATTGCTTTCAGTTTATTCGATAGAAATTTAGATATTGTCGCTCCGTTTCTTTTTTTTTTTTCCTCTTTATTTTAATTAAATTTCTTGCTTTCTTTTTAACATCTGAAAATGAAAAAAAAATAAATAAATAAAAAATGTGTATTTATATTAATTCACATTTTCAGTTTTTATTTTTCTTCAAAATTCATTTGCATTTATACTTTACACTTTAGTTCCAGAGCTTATAAATGAAAAGCTTCGATAGTCAAAATAAATAACCTTTTGTATTCAAGAACTTATGCAAGCTAAATTACTCGATGAACGACAGAAGATTTGAACATTAATTTCTTTTACATCATATTGATCTTTTTTTTTATCAGAATGTCTTAGGACTTTGCCGGTAAAAAAAAAAAAAAAAAAACTATACAATCCGGTAAAATGTGTACCGGAAAAAATTATTCAAGAAAGCTGAAACAATGGAGAAAGTAAATCAAAGGTAGAAAAGAAAAACTTAACACTTGTGGTTTACCTCGTTTGTTAACCGGGCATACTATTGACTCAAGGAAATGGAATGTCAACAGAGCCTCAAGACATTATCCAGCCACATTCCGAAGAGCAGAGCAACCATTAGATAAAGTGTTCTTCCAGCGACGGCTTCCCCAATGTCGAATCCATACCGTTTCCTCGAGCAATGTTGATTCAGATTTTCAGACTTGTCCTCCTGAGAATCCGGCAAAATTGTTTTCTCGTATCCGGCTTTTATGTATGTGACTGGAAATGAATTTGAGTTTGTTCAAGTAGGTATTGCAATATTTTTCGTATTGAAGAGGATTTGGGGTTGCCCCCGGAAAAGATTAGTTTTTGATGTCTGAAACGTTAAACATTTTTCAGTGTGGTTTGAGCTTTGTTGCAGTTCCAAGTTACATTGTTATATAGTTAGTTTGAAAGTCAAGTTTTGCTCAGTAAACTAATAATATTTCTTGAGAGTAAAAAATAGGAGCCGTGATTCTTTGAATGGAAACAGTTTGGGACAGCCTTTGCTGTCTATGGAAAGTTTTTTTTTTTTTTTTACTTTCCCTTTTTTCGATTAGGCGAAGCCTTTTTGGTTGCGCATTGACATTTGCTGCAGTTATCATTTGTGAGTTCTTCATTTTTTTTATTTATTTATTTATTTATTTATTTATTTATTTTTTTTTTTTTTTGGAAATTGCATTTCTTTAAAAATGGTGTCGAATGTGCTGATTCTGTTGCAAACTAATAGAGCTAAAAGTACCCCCATGACTTTACTAGTAAGTAATTTAGAAATACTTCAATAGGAATCAATGATGTAGGCAAAAAGCAACTATTAAAAATGTCGAACCGCAATTAGTGGGATGATCACTGCAACTAAATAACTACAAAGGATCTGTTTCCAAGAAAACTCTAATGTTTGCTCATTGTTGTTGGAGAAGGTAGGAACTCACAGGACTAAAACTAGACATTTTGGTTTGCCTAGTCGTTGGGCCAATCTTGAAGTCCTGATAAGTTGACTTACTAGATAGGTGAACTTGCCTAGTTACCGAATGGATAGGTTTCTTTTTTGATGACTTTTCTAATTTTGAAAATTAAGTAGCACCTGCGAATTGCCTGCAAAAGTTCCTTACTTTTAGCAGGTTTTTGAACCTAACCTAATGGGATCTTTCTTTGAAATTATTCACATTTTCCTAAACTTGTTATCTAGTTGTAGCACTCAAGCCGGGCCGTGGTGGCCCGATCGGTAAGGCATCGGACTCGTGTCCGGAGGGACCCGGGTTCGATCCCAGCCGATCAAAGATCCACCGTCTTGATTAATGGTGGCTGGGAGGCGTTAAAAATGTCGTGGTCAAAGTCCTCCAAGTGAAACGATACCTCTGGGGGTGCTGGGCCTAGGGTTTGCTCGACCCTAGGTTCTGGTTCAAAAATTAAGATCAGAGCACTCTTCAGGGCCCTATCCCGGTTAAACCACGAAGCTGTGGTAGGTACGGGGGACCCTGGAGTGTGAAATGAAATGTAGCACTCAAGCCGTAAAGTGGGAGTTTAGGTTGATATCAATGTAGTATCAATACAGTAAGTATGGGAGCTTTGATGCATTATCGCAGTAAAGGGCCACTATAAGAAAGTGTTTACTTGATTATTAATTTATATTTTCAGCAACAAGAAATTTGACACATTTTCTTAGGGTCAGCTAAGACACTTAGGGGTATATGGAAATAAACTCTATTACTATACGTGTAGTGATGTTTAGAACTAATCTGCTGGGAAGAGGAAGCTATTTATTGTATAGAAGGGAATCTGGGGATTCCGCGCTTTTCCAAATAATTGAAGGGGCAAGTGGATAAAGGTGATATCTGACAATTTTTGAAAGTTACTTTTTACCATGGATGAAGTCCATCAGTATCATGCCCCCTTAGTCACAGAAATGGTTGTTAACTAAGAATATGACCCCGTTTTACCAGTTGAGAAAAATCCATTTCAAAAAAATAACACAACATTTTTTTTGAAAACATTTTCTAGAAATTTAAAAAAATGTCACATATCACCTTTATCCACTTGCCCCTTCAATTGCATAGGCGCCGTCAATATTTTTAGATGACACTGCGAAAAAGTTGTTTCAAAGTTTATCGATCTTTCATTTTCCTCTTCAGTAGGTATAAGAATGTAATGCAACTGCTTCTTATATATGTCACTAAATATAAGAACCTACGGGCCGCATAAAAAGTTCTGCAGCTTATTTTGACTTTTTTTTTGCAATTAAAAGTATGCATCTAGGACTAACAATTGAAAAACTAGAAGTCTTGCAGGTTAAACGTGGACACGCTGTACATATTTGCTTTAGTAACGCATTATTATTTATTTATTCTTTTTTGCTGTCTATTAAGCAAATATAAAACGCGAAATGCTTTAAAACACTAACTAAAATAAAGTTAAGCTGTAAATTATTGTGCAAAAAATACCACCGCAAGTGTCAAAACAGTATTTAGTATACTTTTTGCAAACAATGAAACCTGTACGCATTAGCTCTGTCCTCCTCTGGCTAAAGTTAAGTTGGTAGAATAAAGAAAAATGTCAATGATTTCCTAGAGTTTTAAAGAGTAAAATAGTGTCGGAGACCCGAAAGGAAATTAAATATTTCCTGTGATAATGATCATTACTTCGCACTTTCCGCCTTGGTTGAATTTTATTGCAAATTCCGATAAAATATTGCAATACGTTATTAAAGATTTTCAACTATCGAAAGTGGAAACCTCTGAATTAAGTAAAGTTAGGAGTTTCTGTCGTTTAATCTTTTCTGTCAACATTAATTTCACAGACACAAATCTTTGCTTCTGTATAGACAAAGTATAGCTCCCAAATAAAGTGCAAAATACTTTATCGATATCGATACAACTATTGATTGCTTTCTCTCTCCCTCTGTCTTTGCTCGATACGAATGTGTGTGGAAAATCTAATTATTTACTAAGGGGCGGTACGAAATATGAATCACCAAGAAGCAAAGGGTCTGTAAGTGCCAAAATTTGAGATTTGGAGGTGACTGGAGTAAATGGTATAGTTAAACCGCGAAGAGATGGCGGGTCGACTGGAACCGGAAACGGACCACTTCATTTTAAAAAAGGTTGGATCTGCGAGAACGCGCAAGTAGAGAAATCGCGCGTTCTCGTTAGTCCAACCTTTTTTTAAATAAAGTGGCCCGTTTCCGCTTCCAGTCGGCCCACCATCTCTTCGCTCGGCGAAACTGTCATCAGTTTTGGGGCAAGAGATCGTAAAAGTAGCCTTGGTAGTGTGATAAAATGGAGTGTCACACATAGGAAAATTCGTTCACTGCAACTCCCAACTCCATCTTCAACCAGAAAACATCCTTGTTTTATATTTCTGCCAGATAGTTGATTAAAATTTAAAATTTGCGGTTTTGCATAATGAGTTGCGTTGAATAAATTGTCCAATGTGTGACACCCACTTAAGAAAAAAATTCTAGAAACAATGGTTTGGACTTTGCACGTGTTTTACTCTAAACAAGAAATTACATTTCCATCTTTTTGCTTCTCACTGTGTTTTATGATCATTAAGGTTTCTAACAGTAATAAATATATGTTAACGAGGCGTCCGAGAAAAAAATCATAGATAATACATTGAAGCTGAAAAGCACATAAGATGTAAGTTATGTGCTTTTGAAAATTTTTTTAAAAAGTGAGTCAGATTTCCTATTTTCTCCATGTACCAGAGGGGGGAGAATAGTTAGTTTACTGTAAAAAGTAAAAAAAAAAATCATGCTGCTATTTAGAAGGGATTTTCATAAAGCAAATCCTATATACTCCTACCATAATATAATAAACATTTTCGCTCAAATATATTATAACTTTTGCGAAATCCATTAATTAGTAAATATGAGTCACAAATGTCGTCAAATGCTATATTCAGCTCTTATTATGAAAACTGGGTGTCTACTGGCTTGTAAAAAGAGACGAGGATGCTTTCAATAAATAAAATGATTTAAATATTTGTTTATATTGCGTTTTTAAAGTAATATTCTCGATATAAATTCCAATAAAAAAAGTGTATGAATGTTTAAAAATTGCCTTAAAACACTGGTTCGTGATAATCAGGGCATCCAAGAATATTTTTTCGTTGCAGATTTTGTTTATTTATTTATTTTTATTCTGAGCTCTGAAAGTAAAATACATGCTCAATCCATTTGCGCGAATGTGACATTTTATGCATACATTTGCACTTTATTCCCGGATGTTTGAACTTTGGCTTTTAATTAATTGTGATCAATCCGTAAATAAGGAAGGTACTGTAAAAAATGCTTTACTCTGGAAAAGAGGTTGCAGCATAGCTTCCTACAATGCAACAGAGTAACTAAACTGATAAAATTGGAGTAACGTTATGGGGCAATGCGTAACGTTACACCAGTTTTATTAGTTAAGTTACTCCATCGCATCGGAGGCAGCTATGCTGCCACCGCTTTGGTTACACTAATATTCTACAGTGCCATTACGTGTCATAATATGAAGCATCAACTTTAAAAATTTTAAAAAACGTACACATTGTTATTTTTTAAGTACAGGAGAGCATCTTGGGAAGATACTTTATGCTATGTTCCTAACATTAAAGCTAAAAACCAAAGCTTAAAGTTCCAGGAATTACGTGCAAATAAATGAGCCAAACTGTCTCTTTTGTGCAAATTCATTGAGCAATTCCAATTTTCATTTCTCATAAAAGTAATACAAATGATTGGATCTTTAACACTAATAATAAATGACACGCTTCAATTTCACTTTCAACCTGATTCTAACTATTTCAAGTAAACGTTGATGTTTCATTTAGTCTGGTAAAATAAAACTCTTTTTGCCTTCTTGTCCTAGTTTTTCATACTTTGTCATAAATGGAAAATATACTTAAAATCAACATATTGAATACGGACACCCATTGACAGTTTTACGTTGTGAATTCTGTGGTTGCTACATTAGCACGTATCGGGGTGTAATCCCCAGGACAAATAGTGGACCTGAAGGTCCTCCATCAGAAATTGTTTTGAAAAGCTACCTTAAAATGCTGATTTTTAGTGATTTCAGAGCATATTTTATAGCACCGTTACTGGAATGATGTGCAAGAACTTGAAACACATATGGTTTGTGATAAAGTAGAGTAGACCGATCAGTGAAAAAACAGCTCGTAACTTTTATGAATTTTTTTTTATTTCAAACATTTTTCTTCGATGAATCGGCAGAAGTAACATCTGCCTACACATTTCCAGAAAGATAATAACTAGAACATGCTGTATTTATCCACTGATATTGGTGTTCATTCGCTGATTTTGGGCCCTTTTATTGTTTTAACCCCGATAAAACCTGATGAAGAGGCATAAAAACTCTCCCAATTTTCTAAAAATACTTACGTGTATCACATCTGAAATGTTCATAGTGTCATGTGACAAATGATGAAATTTTTAACGAAGCTACGAATTTTTGAAATTGTAAATTCGCGTAAATCTCCATTCACTGGTCCCCCCCCCCGGTCTACCCTATATTACAATAGTCCTTTTTGTTGACTATATTAACCGTGGTTTCTTCAAATTAAAAGATATTATAATGATACACCAATAAAAACCCAATAACAGGGTATACAATCATTCTATTACACAGCACTGAATAATAAATAATTTAAGAAATGGACTTATTTGATGTAATTATCAAGCCCCCCCCCCTTTTTTTTTTAAATGTATAAAAGCACTTTTATTCTTAATAAGCAGCACAATATTACTTCTCTAGCATTGACGATGTCTGGTGGCACCCATGAGTCACAAATGAAACTGCATATTTATTTTTACTATTTAGTTTGTTTTCAAGTAAATTAAACTGCATTGTAGCTGTGAAGAAAGTTAAATTAGTTTCCAAGTTATGTTTCTTGACAAAATATATTCAATTTAATTTTTTTTTACAAAATCAAAACAGAAATATTAGGATCGGGGCACCCCTGGCACTCCCGTAAACCAGCCTATGCGGACACCCAAATAATTTAAATCATCATTTTGCATAATGATTATTAGTGCTACTGAAAATTCCGCCCGAGATGAAAGTAATTCCGTAAAAGAGCAGTTGTTTATACTTCTCGAATCTACTTAGAAAAAGACTGAAACACAGTTTCTAAGTTTTTTTTTCGACTCTGATAAATCATACTACAGTAAAATAGTGTTTAGAGCTGTGTAGTTGGGTAATCATCTAGAACCGCAAACAAAGCTTTTGAAAGTGGCATGTTTCCTATTCAAGAAATGAGAAATTTGCTCGTGAGATTGTATGATGGCTCGAAGGCTACTGAAACTTATTCGGCTTCATGTGAAAAGCATGTTTCTCGAATATACGTACTGGTTATTCAAGTTTGATCATTCTGAGTAAAACCAGAAAAATTATGCCGCCTTTTAATTTTTGAAGAAACTATTACTGTAGACAAAAGATATTATTTCTCGTAAACTGATTTTCATGTATAATTTGTGGTTATTTTTATGAATTTTTCAAGGTTGTATGTGTAATACGTTTGAATAAATAGCTTTTTAAAAACAAATAAATCAATTGAAGTAGCCCTGCAGCTTTCCCTCAACATTAGTTTAACCCTTTAAGCGGTTTGCCTGTACGGTGTACGAGCTACCCGAAATTGGCCTCATCTGGTTTGCCCGTACGGCGTACGGGCATCGATATTTTCAGATTTCCTTTTCTGGTTTTCCCGAACTGTTCGGAAAATTGTAAACCTCAAAATTCACAGTAAGTGTGAGAGAAATTTTTGCATAATTTGTAAACCATTCATTACTGCATGCAGAATGTACTTGAAAAAAGCAAATATTTCGGGATTTTGTGACCAAAATTGTAAAATAAAAAATATTGTAAAAGCATTAAAAACGAAAAAAGAAAATGAAAAATTCTTTATATTCTTATTCTGTTAAGTATGGTACTTAACTATATGCAATAAAAAATATGCCTTTTTTGGAAGCATTTCTGGTAAAATAATTGACCGCTTAAAGGGTTTAACTTGAAAAATTAACTTCATCTGCCCAGTTTATTGCATTAGAGCTCTTGAGCTCGAAGTCGGAGAGAAAATGACCGACTCCGGAAATTTTAGAGACTTCAACTCAGATTCCGAGTCTTAATCCTTTATCCGAAAATCAGTTCAACTTTGCAGGTCAGGAAGAGTTGCGGACCCGAAGAAAAAATGACAGACTCCGATCCTAGGAATTTTAAGGGCCTCGACTCCCGACTCCAATTCCGTCACCTGAGAAAAAGTCAGACTCCGCTGCCCTGCTTGAGGCACTAAATAAATGAAACAACCATTGATACAAAATAATGACACATCTTAAACCGCTCGGCGGTTCGGCAGTTCCAGAATTACATGTTAAATGGACGTGATAAGACGTCCAGAACCGTCAGGGTGTCCTCTTTTTTTTAGTAATATTCACAAGTAATGTTCCCTTGTCATAGCAAATCAGTATATAGGTTTGGGGTGCCATTTTCCTCGAACAGTTAAATTGCTTTATTGACAAAAATGGCGAAAAAAAAATAAATACATAACACACAAAGGGAGAAAATAACACTCAGGACTCCAGTGGGGTATTGAACCCACGACCTCCGGCATTGGAAGCGAAGCTTCTTTATCAAAGCCACGGAAGCCCCAGTAATGCATTTTAACACAACAAGATTTGAGTCGGTATAAAGAATTTGTCGGTTAAGAATTGATTCGGTTATACTTACGGCTTATAGTAATAATAATAGTAATAAACGGTAGAAAATAAAAATTAATGGACGCTACACTAGATACTTCTTTGCATACCGCTGCTGAAAAAATTTCTCTGAGTGACTCTAATTGTTTTCAAGTAAAATAACTAATACGGACACTTATTAAACGAATTGGATTCCAGAGCTCATTGACTTAAAACTCTTTGCATATAGCGTTCATTTGCGCAGTAGTACTTGGCAAACCTTTCAAATCAACCGCGAAAGCTGGAGCAGATTAATGAATTCAATTTAATTAGAAGAATAATTGAAATAGTTACAGGAATTTAAGTCATCGAGTTGAAATTCGCTAAACTCAATTCCAAGCCCTCGACGAAAATAACTCTTATTCACTGATTAACTACTTCAGTCATTTCATTAATTTTAACGCTCAAGGGAAATGTCATATTGGGAAGTTGCGCCATTGGAGATTGTTCGTCTTGAATTTGCAATCAATTGCAACTTAATAACTTGTGCTTGTGATTATGTTTAGCTGATAATTATATTATAGCTAAAACATAATACATTTCGTACCTAAGTAATATATAGCAACTATAGCATAAATAATGCGATACAAGTAGCTAATTTCAATACAGTTAGTAACATACCCATGTAGCACACTTCGTGTTTTAAACGTTGTAAAATGGTTATTAACGTTGTGACAACCGCTTAAAAACGTTTATAAAACGTTTAAAGGTTATTTGTGCTATCTGGGATAGGTAATATGAACCTTACTGATAATAGGTGGTGAACCTGTAACCAGGACGGTTTCTGGCAGGTCCACAAATGCAAAGTAACTGGATTTTAACTTGTTTTACTTGTCATATGAAACGTTACTAAAAACTTCACTCTCCTTTTTTTTTTTTTTTTTCCAATTATCTTAGTAAGTTGAAGTTTCCTATACGGTTTCATCTTTCACCCGTGGTGCTCATTTGCTGAGGGTGCCTGTATTTCACCCAAGCTACGAGTGCAATCTTGGCTCCCTACAGGGTGCCACTGGTGCTACAAGCGTTTCCCCCCTGGAAGGTGCCAATTGCAACCAGTAGTTTTAGCAGTGTATGAAGTTTAGAATAATGATGGATAAACAAAATCTTATGACAGAATCCTTAACTCTTGCACCTAACTTAATATCCTTAAGAGGTTCGATACATTCTCCTTATAATGTGAGGTACAAAGTTATATTTATTTACGACATTTTTATAGAAGAGTGACATAATATTTTGTTTTCGATTAGGATTGGCTTGAAAAAATAAATGATTAAACTTCCACTTTTTGAAAAGGGGTGGAATTAGGATAAGGGCATTTCCATGTACTTGAAAACAAACGTTTCAGTTGATAAGTATACCTTGCTCAGTCTTATTTCCGTCACATTATTTATTCACAGGTGATAAAACAAGTGTTCTGCATTAACTTATAGTATTTGATAAATTCGTCCACAGCCTATTTATTTCTCGCTACCAAATGAGAAGTTGATGTAAGTTCTACTTAAATACTTTTAGAAAACATTTAAATATATTAGTGAAAATATGCTTCCGATGCTGATACATTTAATTTGCTTCGCATGTAAATTCCCTTCAAAAGTAGTATAACGTCGGATAATTATTTTGTATGACTTGCAAATAGCTATTTTACCGGTTTACGTAAAACTCAAAATCAGAATTATATTCAATAACGTATATTTTATTCTCAACTGCATACATTATTACATTAAATGACTGAAGTAAAAGTGCCGGAGGCAAGTTCGGCGCATGCGTACTAAACACACTGAAAACCGATTCTTCTCTCTTCAATCAAAGCGGGAGATAAGTTGCAAATTGAGTTTATTTATCTCAATTACATTGTCTCACCACGCGTTGAGAAATGCTTTTGTAGCTAATGAAACGAAATTTGGAAAGTCAATTTTGAGAAGAATTATTTTAATTAGTGCTGAGAGGTAATTAAATTTGAACTTTACAGCTATTTCTTGGTTGTAATTAGTTATATGTCACAAAGACCAATACAGGCATGTCCGTAATTTATTTATGTGATTGATTGGAGCTAGTGGTAATTGAGGGGAGATGCATTATTTTAAAAGGTGTTTTTATTAAAGCATTAAGTGTGTTAGTTAAACTTCAAAAAGTTTTCCCCTATTGTCTGAGTAGTCAATGCTAATATAATAAAGAGAGAGAGCGGATTTTGTATGTGTATATGGTTCGGATAATCTTCGGAATTATTTGACTTGTTTTAAAAAATCTTTATCTATGTGAACTGTGTGTGATTACTGTAAAACTAGCAATTTTACTGTTTATTATTGTAAAATTAGCAATTTCAGTTTATTAGCAGAAAATTAGCTGTACTATACTGTAAAAACCACAGCATAATACTGGCAGCAGAGGTTCCAGTTTAAAGCTAAAATGCACAATCAACTGAAACTAGCAGTTTTACAGTATATTAAAGTAAAATTAGCAGTTTATTACTAAAATTACTGTAAAATTAGCTATATTATACTGTAAAAACAACTATTTTTTGCAGTGTATGTCGATCGACTTACTAATGGGTAATTACATGTTATTCTCTCTTGATCATTAAATGAGATGAATCAGTTTCTAATAAAATCTCATAAAAACGAAACAAAAAAGTTGTATATCATGATGTTTTAAAATAAGAAGTACCTGCATAATATTTATTTCAGATTCATACTTTTTTTTAAACTGGAACAAGTACGGCAGGACCGTTAGTGGCTAATAAAGTATCAGCTACATATAATAGCTTAGACTCGAATGAAGATACTGGTTGAGAAGTTATTTAAGGAGACTTAACTCTGAAAATTTGTACAAATGTGTCCGTCACGAAGCGCTCGATTTGTTCTGAACATATGATTCACATCAGTTCCGCGTCTTTAATAATTATATTTTAGTATTAATGAAGAAAAATGCTGATTTTTAAAATCAAGAAACTGAATTTTGTGGGTTAAAAAAAAACAGTAGCTGAGATGGGATTTTAGTGCTGCAGAGTATAATTACGATATCAAGAACATGGTAATTAAAGTTGAATCAGATTTACAGTCCTGTGTGGGAGGGGCCATCATCCGATCTTCCTTCACAACAACTGAGAAACCAGCTGCTGATATTCATCTTGAAATTCTTCTAAAAGTCAATGTCGCAGCAGTCTATCATATCAAGAATTCTCTTAAAATCGGCATTAAGACCCTCTTCCGATAATAGTGATGAAACGATGAAGACGAAGAAAAAGTAATGGAGGTTGTCCCCACACTTCATCAAGGGATTCAAAGTGAAAAACCTCTAAAACATTATTATTATTTTTTTTTTTTTTTTGCAAAAATGCCAACCAAGAAGCAAATTTGCAAAATTTGTTAGTTTAAAACGTATTAGCAATTGAAATTGTACTTAAAAAATAGCCAAGTTTTAAATAAACTATCTTCAACCTCGGCCCCGATTTTACGTTTTCCATTTTGGTACGTTTTTTTATCACTGGTCCGATTGTAAACGTGCAATCGAGGTTTCACTATAATTGGAAAATGCCACTAATTTAAACAAGAAGAAAAACTGAAGTTGTGTATCGAAGATAATTCCATCGAAAACAATTTCTTAAGGAAAAATTACGAAAGTTATAGCATTTAAATGAGTGCTTTTTTCTCATCTCCTATACTTTATTATTATTATTTTTTTAATGGATCGAGTTAGTTTAAATTTTAAGATCCTCAATTTAAAATGCTAAAATTATTTATTGACAAATTTCAAAAGATTCTTTGAATTTATTGAAACATATGCTCTGAATTTCAGAAAAAAATGTCTAACCTAGAGGCAATTGCAGAGAAAAAAATGTCCATTGTAAAGCTGGCGCGCTGATAAGGTGTAAACTGTTTTCTGTTTCAACGAATCTGAGTTTTATTACAAGATTAAACATTTGAGGCATTAAAGCGGAAGAAAATGACTTTTTATAGGAAATTTATATGTATAAAGGTCCCATATTAAATTAATAGCTCCATTTAGCTCGGCTTTTTGTCTCTTGATACTGCTAGTGGAAATGAGGTTTTAGTATATTTGCATTAATCTTTCTTTTCCGGAAGACGCAATAAAATATTAGTTTTTATTTCTCTGCTCTAAGGCAATTGTGCAACAAAATGGCTTAGTTTTGACTTTGTCTACATGAGAGTTTATTCTGTGTTCTTTTATTTAGCTTTTTATTGATTTAAATCGCAAAATCATTTTAATGTATAACTTTGAAAGTTGTCTAAGTACATAATTCGTGTAGATATAACTGATATTTTATCTAATTTTTTCACAATTCGATGACTTTCAGGAAATGTTCAAAAGGTAGAGTACTATTTCCCGAAAAATTCCCTATTTTGTCCCGCAAGTATAGCAACGCATATTTCATTAAAAAGCAATAATTTGAAAAGGTAATAAACAAATTATTTGGTTTACTAAATCACAAATACTTTTTTATTTCTTAAATAACAAAATTTTCTTCATTACCCTTTTGAATTATTTTTTAAAAGAAATACATCGGAACAAAATGCAAGCAAATGGACACAAAAATTCAAAAAAAAGTTTGTTTCTTCAAAATGTGTAACATTTCGTTCATGTCAGTTAAAACATTTCCATTGATACGTGAAATATCTAAACTTGAGCAGCTACTCAAAAACTGTTAGTAAAGGTATTGAACAGCGACTTTCATGTAATTTACGTTAACATTGAATTTACCTTGTAGTTTATTACAATGCTGAGACACGTGCGTAATGTAGATTATTTTTTCTGTTTAATTGTTTTAGCTGCTTTTTACGGTCTTCCCGGCGCTGACGTAATGCATCTAGTAGTGGTTTTAACGAATGAAATGCTTATTGTGAGAGCGCCAAATTTGATGTATTTTTATTGCATGAATACTGAGAATCATTTTCTCTCTGGTCTTTGATATTGTTAATCTAAAATTAGCAGGAACAACATTTAAAAACTCATCTTCTATCTCTGAAATTCGGAGGTAATAATGGACTAAAGCAACTTTAATGACATTTTCAAACTTTGTCATGATGTTATTACAAAGCTGAGACGCATATTTACATAATCTTTATTCATAAAACATTTTAGCTGTTTGTAAGAATCTTTACAGAGCTTATGCGATGCATCTAATAATGATTCTTTTACGAAACAAATGCTTGCTGATAGTGCACACAATTTTAGGCTATTTTTAATATGAAAATTTGCAACTTTTTTGTGCTCTTGTTTTCGATGTTTCAAATTTGAAATTACTCCAAGCAACATTTTTTACTGTCTTTTATCTCTGAAAAATCTGAGTCAATAACTGACGAAAACGACTTGAAGTCACGTTAAAAGATTAAGTGACATTTTGAAACGTTACTAAGACGTTATTACAAAGCCTAAGACACATATTTATGCATTCCTTTTATTCATGAAGCATTTTCGTTATTTTAAAAAATGTTTATAGCGCTTACGTGCTGCATCTAATAACGATTTTTATGAGGTAAATGCTTATTGATGACGCACTAAATTTTAGGTTTTTTATTATCAAAAAATTGTTCAAATAATGAATTATATTGTTTTCAAAATTGTGATTCCCCAGGTAGCACAAATAACCTTTAAACGTTTTATAAACGTTTTTAAGCGGTTGCTACAACGTTAATAACCATTTTACAACCTTTAAAAAACGAAGTGTGCTACTTGGGTCTGAAATCACTAGGAATAACTTTTCTCATCCTCTATCTCTGAAAGTCTGATGCAACAACGGATGATATTGACTTCCGTAAGTCATGTGAAATAGATCATGTGACATTTTGAATCTTGCTGTTGAAATGCAGATCTTTTTACGACAAGAAGTTTCAACATCGAGCAGGGAGATCTAGCGTATTTCACGCTGTGAAAATCGAAAATGCACCTCAAAAATGAAGTCAAATGTATTCTCACTCTTTGTATTTTAAATATAACTTCACACTGTGGAATGTAGGGGAAAATGCAACATTTTTTGCATAATATATTTGAATGTTTTTTAACTTTTAAATTTCAAGTGTTAATCTAAAGATTAAAAAAATCTGCATAGTACACATCTTTTCTTTTAATCCTATCTCCATGTCATCCTTAGAAAATTATTATTTTTTCTTTTTGGGAATTTATCACTATACTGAACTTGAGTGTGTTCGTTCTCGTACATTTAACTCCTCTAAAATAGATTTCCGCCTCCCAAAAATGTCAAACAATGTTTTCATGCATTTTAATAAATCTCATGTAGTAGAGGAATGTGAGGCAAAGTGAAATAGTTAAGTTTACGTACCTACTTCAGAAGTAACAAGTGAGAATTTTGTTCTAAAAATGATTGTACATAAAGAAGGAATAATGTATTTTGCAATAAAACTTTTGCTGAAATATTATTTTTCATCTTTGGCAGTTATTTTGAACTTAAAAAAAAAATGTAGAAATATTTCACCTTAAAAAATTATAGGGCAGAGTGAAAAACAAAATACTTCTGTTATGAAAAAATTTTCTATTCGACGATTAACAGTAATTTTCATCAAATGAATGCGTAAGTAAACGAAAACAATAACTATTAAAAAAATAAACGAATGAGCAAGTAAATGAATAAATAAATTAATTAATTAATGTATGAGAAAAAATGAATGTGTAAATAAAATAGAGAATGAATAAGAAAATGAGTTAATAAATGAGTAAATAAGTAAATAATTAAGTAAAAGAATGTAAATAAATTTATAAATGAAGAAATACGTGCGGGATTTAATAAATGAATGAAAAAGTATACGAAAAGAACTATTTCACTTTTCCCCATCCACTTTGCCCCGCGTGCACTTGCCAAATTACATTGAACATTTAAAATCAAAAAATGCCTAACATAAATTAAATAAGGACTGCACTGGATATCAGTAGATCGCAATTTATAGTTTAAATGATAATTATAAAGTTTTTATTCTTTTATAATAACAAGAAATATATTTGAAAAACCACGACTATTACAATAAAGGTATCAAATTTTGAAACTGGCTAGCATAATTTTTTTCGTTGATCTTCGGAGCTCCTTATTTTTTGACAAGAATCAACTATATGTCTAGGAACATAGTTAAAATATTGCTAGATAGGTGGCGCTGCAAACTGAAAATATTTTACCATTTCACTTTGTCCCGCTATTTCACTTTGCCCCACATTCCCCTATATCTGATGTCAAAAAAAGAGCTATGTTCCTTACCTAACACGTAGCATTAAAGTTGAAACTAATATTGAAGCAAAATAAATAGTTTATTATTGGTAGAAATAGTTATTTCATATTTTCAATTATTTTATTAAACATGTCATCTTAAATCAAAAGCTACCCCACCTAGCAGTCCTTCTAACCCACTCATAAACGCATCTCTTTAAATAACTAGTGTTGACTTCCACAGACAACCTGACAAAATTGTTCGACAGTCACTTCGTATAAATTGATAGTTCCCTGCTGTCCACTGTTTGCGAAACATGTGTAAAGCAATTCTCTGTCTTCATCTCGAAACAGAATGATGTCCCAGCAAGCCAAATGTGTCATTTATCTTCATTATCTTTCAGACACACTTGTCATAAGATAGCTGTTCTTCGATAACTGAGTTTTTAATATTATGTTTGAATGTTTTTTAGTTTTTTAATTCAAAATGCTAGTCTAAAGGTTGAAAAAATCTACATAGTACGCAGCTTTTCTTTTCCTCTTATCTTCCATCTTACCCTTAGAAAGTTAGTTTTTTTATGTAATTGATCACTAAAATGATCTTGAGTGTGTTCGTACTCGTATATTTCACTTCTCTAAAATATATTTCCACCTCCCAAAAATGCCAAGCAATGTTTTCATGCCTTCTAATAAATCTCCAGTAGTATATATGATGTCGAAAAAAGAGCTATTTTCGTCACAAGACCCGTTTAAACCCACACTGAAGTAAAATAAATATTTTATTACTCTTAGAAGACATAGCTGTTTCATATTTATGATTTTTCACTAAACAATTCCTTTTTGATCAAATTTACCCCTCCTAACAGGCCTTCTCACCTTCTCATAAACGCATCTCCATAAATAACTAGTGTTAACTTCCACAGACAACCTGACAAAGTAGTTCGATCTTCACTTCGTATAAATTGATAGTTCACAGCTGTCCACTGTTTGCAAAACATGTGTAAAGCAATTCACTCGCTTCATCTCGAAACAGAATGATGTCCTAGCAAGCCAAATGTGCCATTTATCTTCATTATCTTTCAGACACACTTGCCATAAGATAGCTGTTCTTCGATAGTGGAGTAATAAAGTTACGGTTTTCTCGGCTTTTCTTTCATCCGGACCCTTTTGAGTGATATTACAAATACCGGATTATGATGTTTAAACGATTCAGTTCAATAAAGGAGAGTTATTGATTGTTTGTGTACTTAATAGCTAAAATCACCAGATATTCTCAATATGAGACATTTTTCCAAATGTCTGTAGAAGTACGAGGTGGATTTTTCTGTAATTTTGGCCTCATAAAAAGCATGCTTGAGTTGCCACTTTGGAGTAGAATCTTTATATCAAGTGCACTCAGGGGCACAAAAACAAAATAAATAAAATGAAGATACAGTTTAATCCGCTCATTAGAATAGCCAATTTTCCTCAAAAAAGTAGTCTAATAAGGAGGATAATTCATTATCTAAATCAAAATTAAAAAATACAACAGTTAGGTACTGTTTTAAAAGTAGGAGGGTTATTACTATTACATTAAGAGGAATATTACTCAAACCGATATTCCATTGAACGGACTCTACTAGTTTTGATCATCTTTAGTGTTTAACGCATTTAATTTTGTTTTAAAAAAGCTATGTTTTTAATTTTCAAGATGGCGAAAAAAGAAAAATCATTACAGACACCGGCTAAAGAAATTTCCGCGTTTTGGCTCTTAAACTTAAAAAAATCACAAGAGTGACTAAGCTTGTGAGAAGAAACTTTGTTTAAAATGCTTCGTATACGTATTCCTTAAGATATTTTCCTGGAAAAGTCGTTTAACTGGATTAGGAGACTAACTACATTAGAATTTTAAGTGGATTAGTAGATAGAATTTTAATAGCCAACATTGTAGTTAGACAACCAATCTTTTCTATTTTCATTAAAGAATTATGCATTCTTTTCCATAGATAAAATATTTTAATTTGAAAATAAAAACTGGAGCACATTTAAATTAGCGTTTTTTATTCTGCATAAAATTCTTCCCTACATAATGCTTGAAACATAGATCTATATATACTTTTCCTTCTGAGAACTATTTCTGAACGATTTTGCTATCCACTAAGAATATGTTTTTGTGCTGTTAAAAGAATATAAAGCTAGTTTGAAGAGCGTTTGGGGCCGATTCTAAAAATTAACTTGATCGATTACGTTGACTTGATACTGAGCACTTTAATGAATAATTATGTAAAAGAAAATATATGTTTCGTGGTGAACACATTTATTCCAATACTTTCCAAAAATTTGAACTATTGTGCTTTTGTTTTCTTTGTATATTTTTTTTAAATGTTAAGCAAATCAAAGAAAAATAAGCATTGTCCATATTAATTTAGGCATGAAAGGAAAAAAAAAAACCTTACCTTCATAAACTCCTCAGTTTTTGCATTTAACCTATATTAAAATTCATTAAAAAAGTAACTTACGGGCACATTTTTGTTTTTTCTAAAAAAAATATACTGGCCCGAGCTACAGCCCTCCAATGATAAATAACCTTCCTTGGCTCCATTTTTTCTTACTTGCGACTTTCGAGAAAATTTTTAAATTGCTTCATCTCCGGGATTGGTGCACGATATTTTGTTTGTAACTATTTTTTATTTAAAGATTATATGTTTCTTCAAAAGGATATGCACCATTTATAAATACATAATTAATATTCTTATGCTACAACATTTAAATTTTTTTTTTTTTTTTTGAATAATTTTTCTCTTTCTTTTCAACAACATAAATTTTAAAAAATTATCCTGTTTAGCATAAATGTGCAAGGCAGAAATATATATTTCATTGAAAGTTTCATTCCTTATGAGACAAGCTCTATACATTCTTCCTCTAATTGAAAGTCAAAACATTATTTGAAATATTTTAAACTTTTTGAGATCAGAACCCAGGTAGCACAAATAACCTTTAAACGTTTTATAAACGTTTTTAAGCTGTTGTTACAACGTTAATAACCATTTTACAACCTTTAAAAAACGAAGTGTGCTACTTGGGAAATCATCCCTGGACTGGAGCATTTCTTAATCACTTCTGTGGTAATTAATGATCACCTAGGTTTTCTTTCTCTCTCTTTTTTTTTGAGCTAATGCATTTTTAAAATACTTATACAGCAGTAACTTATATATATATAATACATTAGATGAAATAAATAACCCCATGAGTCTTAGTAAAGCATCTGACTGGACGATTTATGTGGTAAAACGAAAAAAAGTCAGTACTTTAAGATCTCCAAATATCTTGCAATCCCGTTCATTAACCTTTTGTTCCTTTTTCCCATATTTCTTACTATTCTTAGTGTTTTTATTGAGTTTTCAGTTAATTAATAATTATTTACTAAAGAGAACTAAAATATTATCTATTCATTAGCTTTTTCTGAGCATATTTACAACAAGAAATGAGTATGATCAGTAATTACCCCAGTAATCAATAATTGCACCGTCCATTAGGGTCAACATTTGTTATACCGGATCTGTAATTAATTTTGATATTTACAATAGATGTGAAAACACCAATCAAAAGCAAAAAAGTCTTTTTAGACAACCCTAGAAAAAGTAAGAAAAATAACTGAATTAGGTTTTTTTGTAAATGTATTAAAATCTGAGAACTCATTTTTGAAATAAAAGGATTCGGAAGTAACTTAGAAAAAAAAAAAAAAAAAGAAAAAAAAAAACACTTCTATAAACGAATTGAGTAAATGTATTCATGCTGCAGTAGTAAAGTGGTCCAGGATTCCCAGCTGAATTTCATGTACAATGAAATTTGAATTTTTGTTCAGTTGTGCTAAGTTTGTCATAGATAAACAAAAAACAAAATCTCGCTTGAAGTGAGATATGCAACAAAGGCGGTCTGGCGAAAATCTTTCGAAGATATTACTGTTTCAGTTAGATAATTCTCTCAAAAGTCACATAAAAAATAGGTGGTAGACTTAAAATTTTCTCTCCGTCTTAGTAATTTCTCGTATTTTTTTTTTTAATCGTTCGCGTCATTAATATATTTTGCTTTAATTTTACATTTAGTGATTTTATTAAAGTAGGGTTTTCACCTGATTTCATATTTTATTGTTAGTTCTTACTTGTAGCTGATAAGTTTTCACGTGAAAGCAACAGAAAGTGTTGAAGTACTCTGATGAAGAGCCCAATAATTTCTTGGATGTACTTGTAAGTAGTTCGCACTCATACTCCAGTTGATTTTACTTTTATTTATTTATTATTTACTTATTTATTTATTTACTTTGTGGGTTATTGAATGGGGTAGCAGACTGGAAGGGGGGGAGAAGCATACCGTATGTAGTTGAACTTCGTCAAATTTTCTACCCCTCCCCCCATAAAGGTTTTTTTTTTTTAATTCTGTTTTCTTTTTCCTCTTTTTTTTTTCGTGTTTTACTACTTAAATATAATTATCTCTTCAATGATAACTCTTTCTTTTGCATCGTCATACCAACATTTTTGTTACGTGTCTTCTATTAATGTGCTGAAAACTTCGTAGTTTTATTATTTTTATCATCATTATTACTGAAATTGAGTCACGATCTATGAATTAAGTAATAGCTTTCCACAACTGCCAAGCTGACAAGTTTTTCATATATTTTTCAAATTTGTTTCTTTGCAATGTTTAGGTAAAAGTTTGTAACCATTACACTTAAACCTCTTTTCAATTTTTGATTTCTTTTCTAAAGGGTCAATTGCAGTTTTCAAAGTCATCCTTAATTAATTACAATTGATTTTTACGTTAAGTTTTCCCTATCACGGAGATACCTTTGGCATAACTTTCTGTTATTTATCACCTTTCAACAAAATGTCTAACCCAAAAGCATGCAAAGATTAGACTTGGACTTTTTCATTTTTTTAGTATAAAATCCCTACAAAAGTAAAATTATTTTCAAAAACATCAACGCCGTTGTTGCAATTACATTTCAATATCTCAGTTGTAAGTTTTTCCAGAATCGTAGATTTCACTTTTGGGATTCACTCCGGATGTCAGTTTTAAATACACACCATTTTTTGCTTTAAAAAGTTTCATTTATCAACAATCTAATTAAACATGCAACTAAGCTCAAACATCATTTTTCATCACTATTTTTAAAAGACATCCTTGAAAAACTATTTGCATTGCATTACAGCAATGCAAAAAAAAAATCTTGTTCCACATATTTTCCAAATTTCTGGATTGAGAACAACTAGAGTAAAATAGTTGAGAAGTATTTCCCATATAATGTAAAATAACTTCTGCATTAGTTTCTGTGTCGCTTAACTTATCTTAATGAATTTTCGTAATTACGGAAACATTTACGTAGTTCTGAATTTCCCCCGGTATAATTCTTATAGACCCTGAGACATTCATATATTCATAATAAAATGTTTCAATTAAAAGTAATCAAGTTTTGTGAAATATAATTGAATGAAGAGATTGTCACAAATACTTTCATTAATTTAGCTAATTTGATTACAATTATGGTAGTGTTTTGGTTGCATTGCAAAACTGTGTTAACGTGAAATAAAATAGCTGACTTTCCAAAGGTCAGAAATCTGAATTTTACTTTCCACAGAATCTCTCGAAACTGCATTTACCAATTTAAAGCGACAACAAGCGGTTGAAATAAAATCTACGTAATCAAATGCTCATCCAATGGGAATTTCCTTTACTGACGTCATTGAAGACGTCACTTTATCATCAATAGTCTCGTTTTAAATTGGAAAGCATAGAGTGTGCTGAATTTACAAATTTGACTCAATCATGCGCTCATAGAAACCATGAATTTGGTCTGCGGGGAAACAGCAGCATGGGCTCAGATACTTTTTCCCCGAAAACTCTCCACGAGCGCAATTATGCAGTCATTCCTCAAAGGTTTCCTTGCACAGCAGTTAATATTCATGGATTCTTATATTTCAGTCTCTGTTGCGAGCGATTCTAAGCAGAATCTGCAGAGAAAATGCATATAATTAAAATAACACTGAAAATTGGACTTGAAATATCTAGAATCGAAGACTTAAATCCGGAATTTTCATTAGAATTGCTACTTATTAGATGCACAAATTTTCCGTACTCTGTGTATTGAAATCGAATTACTCTAAGTGAAATGGTAATTGAAGCAGAAAACAGAAAATATATTTTAATCAGGGCTTCGGAGTCAGAGGAAAAATGTCTCCAACTCTTGGAATTTTAAAATCTCCGACTCCGACTCCTTTTATCCCAATATCAGCCTGACTCCGACTCTGCAGACCGGGAAGAGCTTCAGACTAAAGGGGGTATCACACATGGGAAAATTTGTTCAACTCAACTCATAATTGAGCAGCAAGTTTTACCCTCCAGTCAACATTGGCAAGAAAACTGCCATGTGCTATGCTATATCTGGGAGGTTGTTGAATACAAAGGTGAAACTGCAGTTGAGTTAGGTGTCGGGTTAAGGGAATTGTCCTTTGTGTCATATCAGCTTAAAAAGGAGGAAGTCTGACATCAACTCCTGGTATTTTAAAAACTTCGACTATAGCTCCCTTTTCCACTCCGACTCTGCATCCCGGCCAAAGCTGGATTCTCAGAGCGACTCTGACTCCGATTTCAGGAATTTCAAAGTCTCCGACTCCGGCTCCCTTTACCCCAATATCAGTCCAACTCCAACTCTGCAGAGCTGCAGACTCATAGGGGAAATGACTGACATTAACTTCTGGAGTCTTAAAGCCTCCGACTCGAAGCAATGGCAGAACTGGTTTCTCGGAGGAAAAATCAGCGACTCTGAATCTGACTCCAGAAATTTCTAAGTCTCCGACTTCGTAGATATGATTTTGATAAATTTACCAGAATGGATTGATATTTACTAAACACGTTTTTTTACACTTAAATCTCAGTGTATGTATGAATGGAGTTATGGAAGAAAATGTTATTGAGTGATTTTTTTAAAGTATCCTAAAGTATATTTTTATATTGACTTGTTACCGGCCATATAAGATTTTTCATTAAAGTGACAATACTTCGGTAGAAACAAACTCACCTTAAAAACTAATCACAGATCATACAACAACTGTACTTTAGTTATGCTCAAGTGCTCCAAAAATTAAAAATCATTCCTTACTTTATGTGCTTTCGTGAAATCTGAGATTGAACCCCATCAGTGGCGAATTTTCTGATAAAAAAGCTCTTAAATCATATTTTTCATCTTACCTCTTGCTAAAAAAAATATTAGCTAGAGTTTAAATTTTGGGATATCGTCAGATATTCCTTTGAGTAAATTTTATTGCAGTCGCAGCTGATCCAGCAGTGGGAAATAAATGTGACAAAAATTTCAAATATTGTGATTTTTTTTTTTCAATTTTTTCTTTTTTTTATGAATCATGATTACTTTTGATTTATTTCGTACTACTTCACGAAGTTCATGCAATGAAACAAGAATCTAACGTATTTGGGGCCTTTGTAGGTGCAACAATGTCTGCATTGTTTTGTGCAACAATGATACGGACTTAAAACTTGAACTGAATGATAAAACTTAAACTGATATTGCTCTAATTCCTATTAGGGCCCACTATAGGTACCGAGTCCCTAGTTTCCAATTTGGATGACATCTCCTCTCGCTAAGCCTGACGAAAGATTTTTAAATAAGGTAGCTAATAGAGATGCTTTTAGAGATTGGGACAATGCAGCAAAAGTTGTTGCGTTATAGCATTTGTTTACATAGTAAAGATTATATTTGACTACTGATTTTTAAAATTTTATTAAGGAAAATATTCGAACTAAGAAACTTCGAACTTTATGCATCACAAAAAATGCAGGGATTTTAACTACATGCCGCAAGAAGTTACATCACAAAATGACTCTTTCAAATGTAAAACTGAAAACACGATGTAATGAAGCGTAGAGCCCAAAAAGCACCAAACCAAGCACCAAAAAGAAGATTAAAAAAGCTAAGAATGAAAAAAACCTAGAAAGTTGAGTAGTTTTAAAGTTATTGCGAAAGTAATGAAGAATGTAAAAATAGAAAATGAAGAACTTTCAATTTCCCAATCAGCAAAGGATATCTCTCATTTTACTCTAAAAATTCGAAAGCTGGGTTACCCAGCAAAAATTGATTTCATTATTAGTGCTTTTCAGTATTAGAAGAAAGAAATTGATTAAGAATTGTATCAATGGTATAAGTAGGGTAGACAAGGATTAGATGGCCCATTTTTTTCATCTATATATTTTTTAAATAATTAGAACTTAATAATTGAAAAACAAATCTGTGCTAAAGATTTCAGCGTACCTCCAAGATAAAGTTATCGTAGCAAAACTTTAAAAAAGAGGCAAAGATTGACACCTAATCGCTTGGGCCAACTTTCCTCGATAAAAGGGTAAGTTGGACGCGTGATTTACTGAATAATATTTGATGCAGAAATGGACAAACTTTGATCAAATCTTGTGTCTTATTTTCCACAAATGAAAAAATATATCGTAAGTAAAAAATACTCTTCACACCATCCTTTCATGATGTCATATTATAAAAGTGCAAAACGATGCGAATAAAGTAGCCAAAAAGACAGAAACAACAATGATGTTTGAAAAATGATTCAGAAATTGAATCAACTGCTTTTCTCGGCCTAATTACCAACAATCCAAATGTAATATATGGTTTTGCTCAAAATAACCGAACTGACTAACTTGCCACTTACAAAAGGGATACATCCCTATATCGCCTCTTTTCTTTCTCTTTTCACGAATGCACGAAATCATTCTTAAAACATTGAAATATGCAGATATATTAATTCAATAGTATCCATCAAAAAAATTTTTTTTTGTGAATGTTAAAATTCACTCCCCTCGTAGAGAAAGTTCGAAAATTCTATTCTTTTTATTGATGAAAGTTGCTTTTTTAATGATATGTGTAACGAGCAGAACTATATAATAGATAGATTTCTTGAAACATTTAATGGTCTGTTAGTTATGTTTATGAAACACAAAATAAATTTGTTATGGTATTTAAATTGGGGCTCATTTTAGGGTCATGCATTGTTCAATTGTTATATTAATGGGCATGTGGTCTATTACCAGAACACAAACTAACTTTGAGTTTGATGCTTTGCTCTTCTGGTTCAACTTTCTACTTATTTTAGTTTAGAGAACGAGTAATGAGCCACCTGGAAGATTTATGACTCATTACAATTACACTTGTGGATTATTACACATAAAACCACATGGTTTCGTTTAAACAAGAGCTTAATTCCTTTTTCAATGATTGTACCTCCTTATTTATTTAATACATTAAGAAAAAGAGCTATTTTTTGTGATAAGCATACATTTTGTCACAATTTCTTTCAATCGATTTCCTCCTTGTCTCTAACTCACATCACAATCCCTATCCTTCTCAAAGCGGGACATTTACGGACGGCATTTAATTTAAACGAATGAAGCACTATTTACTTTTTTTCTAAAGAAAATACGCTTTATAGTAACAAATGAGTTCTCAAAATACGTGTCACACTAATAGAAAAACGAAAATAATTTTTCCACGCAAGGTTTCATACGTGATTGCAATGAAACTCTCAACCTTTATATATAAAAGCTCATATAAGACACTTGGCTAATAAGAGAAAAACTTCCGGAACTCATGATATTATGCTTGAATTTCAGCGAAACTATTTTGTCCAAGTTTTTCCGAAAAAGCTTTAACAATAAGACAGGCTCCGAACCCATTTATTGATAAGTTATCCTTTTACCAACTCGTATACCTTTGCCAACTCGTAATTCTGGGTCTTTATCCTTGTTTATTTTACGGCATATAAAGTAATTGGATGAAAAACCACAGCTATATTTGTTTAAATAACACCACATTTAACTTTCCACTGAGGGACAGCAAATTTCGCATCGTATCTCTTTTCAAAACAATTCTTCGCTTAACTCGATTTCTCTGTTTTAATTATAAGAAAGAAAAAAAAAAAAACACCTGTGAATGGGGCATTTATTTCAGCTTCATTCATCAATGTTTTGCTAGAGGAAGGACAGTAGTTGCTGTGACTCATGTTGAGTACTAGTGAAGCTGTAACTATGACTCTTCATGGCCACAGTGATGATTTACTTCAAAATCTAAGGAGAGCAGAAATTTGTAAATGAAATAAGACAAAAATATGCTATTAAGATGCTTTTTTGATTACATATTGTTTTGAATAAAGTAAAATATATGAATTAGTGACATTTACAACATCTGAAGCAAGGCTTTTTTTGACTCATTATTATTGCAGTTTTGCATTATAACCAAGGGTATCCATCAAACAAAAAGCGATAACGCACCCATCACAAGACCATCCAGGAACGAATTCTCCTGAAAAAATTCCCTGAACACTGAAAAAAATTACAAAAATTACACAGCGCGCACCATGAATCATCTGTTGAAGTGTTAAAAATCTGAGACATGTTAATGGTAATGAAAACATTCTAACGGGAGTTGAGATATACCTCTTGCAGCAGAAGATACCAGACCTTGAGATACAGTCATTGTAACTACATAAAATGGAGCAACTTACTGCACACTTCATGCAGATTTTCTTTAATATTATTTTTTTCGCACTTCCGATGCTAATTGAAATTTCTGATCTCTTTCAGATTGCTTCAGTTGCTCCATTTTATGTAGTTACAGAGATACAGTCATTGTAACTACATAAAATGGAGCAACTTACTGCACACTTCATGCAAATTTTCTTTAATATTTTTTTCGTACTTCCGATGCTAAGCGAAATTTCTGATCTCTTTTTATCTTTGTGTTTCATATATTTTGATAAATTAAGAAGATGAAAAATGCACTTATTCAACTTATCTAAATGCTTAAGTAGAAGTTTACAGTTATTTAAGGATTGTTTTAATGCAATATTTTTTTATTGTCGTAATAAAATAATGTAAGTTTTTGTGCATAGTCAGTAAACTATTCTTATCTTTGCCGTTTTTTATTACTTAAAATGTCATTAATTTAAGTAAGTTAACTTAACTGAATCATTTTTATCAATTGAAAATTTTATTGTAATATATTTTTTTAATTATAAGTGTGGTTTTGAAATAATTTTCAATCCCATGGGGGAAGCTTAACTTTATCATCAAAAATAGCGGCTTGAAAAACGAATTAAATGTCAACCACATTAGTTCATGCTACACACTCTCAATTTGAAATAGGTGTAGAAAGATGTATGAAACGCTGAGGAAACCAATCTTTAAAGCTTTAAAATACAATGATATTAAACTTACGACATACAGAAAACAACTTGTCAATAAAATTTTACGAGTTTAAAATAAAAGTTTAAAAGGATTCCTTGAAGCTAAATTGCTTCAAATGGCACATATTTTATTGCTGGAACAAAAGAAAACCCGAAGTGATTTTTATTTGATGAAATAAAATTGGTGAAATTTCAAACAGCACTAACTCTGAGTCGAACATTTTATGACAGGTTTCTGAATTATCGTGAAAACAATGGAAGAAGATTTTTGAAAAGGTGGATAAGAAGTAAATAACATTTTTATGCTACGTCTTATACAACTTTCATTGAAAATGTAGAAACTTCAACTGCGTAGTTCGTCAATTCATGTCAGTCATCTTATCGTAATGAGTAGTTAGAATACGGGTAGTTTGTGCTAATTTGCAATTTTATAAACGAGGTTTCGGCTGAAAATAATACAAACAGTTCTTTTTTTTTTTAAATAAATTTGCTTTTTCAGTTCAATGCTTTATGAACACATTGTACCTTTTATGCTTTGCGTTATACATCTGATTAGAAAAACGAGATTTGTAAAGCTAATACGTTATAACATTTTTTGTTGTCTTTTGTTTATAGGAAAATGTAGTTAAGTTAGAGCAGTGATGAATCCTTTACATTATTCCACAATTTTTCGACAACGAACAAAAATCCTTCATGATTGAAAATTCTAATATCAAAAAAATTGGTGGAGCAAAACATTCTTTTTTTTAATACTTTACTCTGATTAAAAATCATATTTAATTAAAATTCTAGAAAATCTCTAGGTTAAACATGAACACTGAAATACATAAAATATATTATTTGATATGTAGCTAGTTATAGTTACAGGCATGGTAAAGTTTTTTTTTTTCAATTATTATTATTAATATTTTGGATGCAACTGATGCAGTTCTAGTTTATTGGAAAAACTAATCATGATGGCGTTAAAGCTTTATAAATTGCACTTTTATAGCTATATATTTTTTTTCAATTATAAGTAATTTATTTTTAGAAATAAATTAAAATGCAATGAAATAACTAATTCAGGTCCCATACGTTTAATTATGGTTACATTAAAAACTAGTAGTTTTCATGCAAGCTGAATTCAAATATTTTCAGGCAGTGCACAAAAACATAATCAACAATATTAATAACCTTTTTTTTCAATATAACCCTTTAAGTATACATTTTACTTACAACTTAGAATGATTCATTGAATTCGTTGTCAAAATCTTTTAAGTCGTACTATCATTATTATCGGGATTGGTTTCCAATAACCAACATAGAAATTCAAATTTAAGCCCAAAAATGAATAACAATATTAAGTCTTAATGTTTGTTGATTCAAACTCTCTGACTATGAAAAGTATTTACTTAATTCCAGAAATTCGTTCCATAATTTTTCTACAACGGAAACTGAAAGTATCTTTTCCGCTCTAGCTGCATGAAAATTAAGAAATGTCTTTCTGAAAGATCGTGTTTGAAAGGTTAGTCTAAACAACGAAAGAGATGGAAAAAAATTGAAAAATTTAATTTTGATTATTTATTTATTTTTTATTTATTGTTTGCCAAATGTAGTTATATTTAACCATTATAATATTTTCTAACTTATGGATAGGAAATAAATTAGCTTCACTTTTTTCTTTTTAGAGCATGGATCCGAAAGTAAATGAATTTTTTATGAGTTTGTCGTTAATTCTAAAAACATTTTCTTCGATTTAAATGAATTAAAATACCATTATCATCCCTAAATACTAGTTTTGAGTAAATTGAATAACAGTACAGACAACCAAAAACTGAAATACTTTCTTTTAGGGGACTAATTATGAACCTATGAAGCTGAAATGGATCTTAAATGTTTTATTTGTTGGCAAAATATATCTAGAAAAGGTTAAACATCGTACCAAAAAAAACTGCGATCAGAGGGGAAAAAAACAATATAAGTTTCTAAAGATTTACTAGTGATGACTGAAAATCATTTAAAAATTGATTTCAGTGCTGAAAAGCTTATGTTTGGGGAAAATGTAGAGGGGTATCTTTTTTTAGAATCCACTTGGAATAATCTTTTTTCATCCACTGATGTTGTTCCTAGACTTACAAGCTTAAAATTAATAATACAAGACAATTCGGACTGCCACTCTAATGGTGCTTGTAAAAACGAAAGCCGTACCAATTCTGCCTTAAATCGGGTAGATTTGTCTACTCATGCTCGTGTACAGTGTACACGAGTGGGTTTAGTTCCACTACCACCACCACCAAATCATGATCTCTAAGTATTTCAAACGTCATTTTTGATGAATGGGAACCAACTTAGTGAATCACGCTTTGTCTGTTCCTGTTATTTAGCACTAAATTGGTGCTTAAAAAATGCATTTGATGCCGAAACACTCTCACGTTATAAGTTGATTTTTAATAAAAACTTTTCAAAATATTTCAAATGGCACTTTTGAGGAGTTAGAAACCAACCTAAAGAATTACTTTTTAACTGATCCTGTTAGAGTTGACCCTAAATTTATACTTAGAAACCAATTTGATATCGAAACACTGTCTCACGTCATAAGTTGATTTTTAATTACTATCTTAAAAAGTCTTTCAAATGAGAGTTTTGGTGAGTTAGAAACAAACTTGGAAAATTACTTTTTATCCAATCCTGTTATTTGGCACTAACTGTATGCTTAAATATCAATTGGGTGTCAAAACACGGTCTCACGCTATAAATTCATCATTAATAGTTTTCGAAATATTTCAAATGACACTAATAATAAAATAGGGAGCCAATTAAAGACATTTTTATCTGCTTCTGATTTTTGGCCTTTAATATATGCATTTCAGCTTTGAAAAGAAAATTGGTTTCTAAACACTGTCTCACATATAAATTGATCATGCTTTAAAAGCTTTAAAAGTAAATGTATTACAATTTCAATTTCTAAATTCTGGTATTTTTAACATTAAAACTTTTCAAGTTCTCACAAGAAAACCGAAGTTTTTTGTTTCGTCCAGTATTTCTCTGAAAGCTCTTAAAGCTACCTCTAAAAGCTTTTAATGTTTTTCTTAAAGAAAATGACTTGAGAAGTTTTGTATTAAAGTAATGGTATTTAAATTCGATACGGACGCAATAAATCTTTTCGAAGTTCAAATGTATGTCATTTAGTTTCCAAAAACGAAGCAAAAGTAGTAAACTTGTTTTAAAATCTTTAAATGGCTTTTAACACGTTGCGGTGGAGAAAAACGATAAAACAAAAAATTCTTCGAGTAGAAATGCTAGATGACTCTACCTCAAAAACTAATGTAGTGCTTCAATTATACAACATGAAGAAAGAAATTAAATACTGAAATAAAAATACCAATTCTTTTTTTTTTCTTCGATAAAAATTTAAAAATTAAATGAAGCTTTTTTAACGATAAAACTGAAAGCTCTTCGAGTAGAAATATAAGAACACTCTACCTTGAAAACCGACACAGTTAAAAAATGTCCTACATTTTACAGTAAAAGTTACTGGCATCCATGTTGCCAGTAACTTTTACCGTAAAATCCAATTTTACTATAAAATTAAACGATAGAAAAAACAAGGTATCGAAAGCATAAGGTGGGAGTGGCGAGGATCGATCCCGAATGGCTACGTTAACTTACTGGTTTTGCTATCCACTATACCAAATGGAACACATCTGGGGAACGGAAACAGAGTGATTAGTGTTTTGCACAGTAAGTCACAGGGTGTATCAATTGGAGCTATAATCGTTTTTTTTTCGGTACAATTTACTGTAAAAAATTTTAGTACTGTAAACACAACATTTTATAGTAGTATTTACCATAAAAGTTTCCTGAATTTTTAACACTGAACGTAGTGCGTTAGTTAAACAACACTAGCTGACTGACCCCTGCAAAACAACAAAAATTCAAAACCCCTGTTTTTAAGCTTAATTTTTCGAATAACTGACGAACTATGACTTATAAGCTTACTCTTCGCTAATAGCGGCGGAGAAATTTTTAAAATAATGCGTTACTTTTGAAATTTGCTGAATTACTTTGAAAATTAATATACGTACCTACAAAAAAACTCCTTGTGAAGAATGTTAAAATAAACGCTTCTGATTTTAATGAAACAACAGAAGAACGTTAAGAATCCTGCCCTCAATGAGTTAATATCATATATTTAAGCAAATATTGATCAGAATTCATCTCATGAAAATTAATCAGTCAAATACTGTATTTTCTCCCCCATAGGAGGCTAGATCCCATGGGCATTATTAGTGCTGGGCATCCTTCTTGGGGGGGGGGGGGATGTTAGGATACTGTGCATAAAAACAATGTGTTATAAAGTTTTTAAAAAATATATCAAAACAGATGACTCTTTTTCTTTTCTTTCTTTTTTTTTTTTTAATATTTTTAAAAAGCTATACCATGTAAAAATAAATGTTTTGTTTCCTGATTTTAACTACTAAAGACCTAGGTTTCAGAATACTACAATTGAGTTTAGATAATATGAATTAGATTTCATGAAAATTTAGATAAAAATTCTGTGGAAGAAAATAAGTGACTAAAACGGCATGTTTTGTTTCATGGGGCTTCGAACTCTCGCATTTATAGTAGGACGCTCTAACCAACTGAACCAATATGCCTTCGTTTTGGGATGCTATAAATTAAAGCGATGCGTAATTTTATAAATGTAATAAAAGCAAAATTGTTTTTTTTTTTTTCGAAAAACTGCGAAAATGGAAACTCTGTTTATTTTGATCCAAAATCGGATCAAAACGGCATCATCAAATATATTTATATTGATGAGGTTTGATAAAGTACGAGGAAGAAGGAGAGTACTCGTATTAAGGAAGTTACGGTGTTTCCACAAAAGTAAAAAAAAAAAGAAACTGAGAAATAATATTGATGATTTATGTATTGCATTCGAGAACTAAAAGCAAGAAATGGGCATAAATACTGAAAGAAAAATACCAAACACTTTTTTTTTTGAGATTTTAGTGACTGAATGGTGTTTGATAACATTTTGAAGAGTAAATTAAATCTAGCTCTTTTATTATGATTCAAAACATTTGTGTCAACTAATGAATAAAAAAGATGATAGATTAATGTGTGTATATTTCAAATAGCGCATTGTTTAATGGACTATTCATCCAGTTCGACTTGTAATTTCCAGAGTGCAAAATTCTTCCTAATATTTTCTGGCGCCTTAAATAAACAGAACTGGGCACAACAGTACAGTATGTGCACAACAGGTACTTACAACTCCCTTAACTGATCTGTCATAAATTGCGTAGTCATTAAGGTAGATTAGAGTCCTTGTAGATTAAATAAACCGGGGTTTACAAAGGACGGTTGAAAAACATTTTTTGCGTTAAAGTCATTTATGAAAATAGTTTACATTAAAACATAGAGGAACAGTTATTTCGATTAAGGCCACCACTATTCTATTAGTATTATTTATTGTTATTATTAGTATTATTATTATTTTACATTTTATTTCCAGTCAGTTGTTAAAACCACTGTGTCGGCTGAAACACAAAAATTAAAAGTAAAAGCACTTTGACGCAAGGTGACTTAAAACGAAGAAACCATGCCGCAAAGTGTTAACCAATAGAAAATTCTTTGATCTCCATCAATGTTCTAAATTAAGATATTTTATTTAATGCTCTTTTTTTTTGTTAATTTACTTGAATTTTCAAAATCTTGATGTTTTTACTTACTTATCCTGTTTTTAAAACAAGAAAAGATTTCTTTGAAAATATTTACCAATCCTTCGTCAGCTTTGAGAAATCTTAGTTTTCTGATTATATTGCTTATTTCTTTGCTTGTTCTTATACTGAAATATTGTCGGCTCAATTCAAATTTTTTAATGAATAAATTTGAAGAGCTTCGCAACTGATAAAAAGCAAAACATAAATTCATTGTTGATTTTTCTTCGGAGACATAAATATGAAATCGTTAATTTGATTTTCTTTCATATTAAAAATGAAAAAACAAAAGAAAAAACATTTATTGATATTATAAATGAATTACTACTTTACAATGTTCTGACAAAATAGAACCTCGGTGAAATTTAAACTCAATATTTAATTCAATTGAAACATCTTTGTGAAGAAATTTGTGAATACAATTGCTTTGTAATAACACGAGATCTTAGATAAGTATGGAATTATAAAACAGTGTTTTTTGTTTTTTTTTTAATCCTTCTACTGCCTTCTCAGCTACTTTCTTTGAGGCGACATCAAATGTCCTCATTATATTTTGCCTAACACATGTCTCACCACTAAAAGGCCCAACACAATGCGAAACCTCCATCGGCATATAACACTACGTATTTGCGTTTTTTCTTTTTTTTTTTTTTTAAATTGCGAGTATGGATTACACGAGTACGAATTCTCCCCCCCCCCCCCCAAGTTGTCTCCTACTTGATTTATGAGCTATTGCATGTACAGAGCAGTACATCACTCTAAGATAAATTAACACTTTTTTTACTCATGAAATATGAAATATTTTTTAGATAGAAATATAAAACGCTGCTTCGTTATGTCGACGCTACAATTCCTGAAGCAGCACGAAATACCTCTTTCTCCGTAGAATCCAGATTTAAGTAAAATAATGACCAATTACTGTAATAAATAAGATTAGACAAACTTGATCGGTCGATTCTCACGCATGCCTAACCTGTAAGTATGAGTTGAACTTCTTGGAATTCCATTAGCAATATGAATAGTATGATCTAACTCCCTTCCGTTTATGTTTATCAAGTTTCACTTAAGATCCTGTGATTAATTTATTTCCCACGCACATAAACTTCGGTTATTAGAGGAAATTAATTAAATTCAGCACTTCTGAACCTTGCTTCTCACATAAGTCAAATTTGATTGCCGAATATGAGATAATCTGCCAGAGTCGGTCTGGATGGAGTGGTAATAAATTGAGAATTTGACTTCTGAGCCTTGCTCTTGCAATTGTTCAAGTCTTTTGGATGGAGGAGACTTTCGCCCATTGGCCTCAACGGAGGCCAACCGGAAATGGGAAATTGGGGGATCAAGGGTAATCAAGGCGGTAGTGACGTTTGTCGTGACGTCAATGTTAGAGACCCTGCTTTGCGCTTAAGGCTTAAGGCCGCTATAAATAAAGGGGTGTAATGTTCCCATCAGTCTGATTCGCTTCGTAAACGTTTTTCAATTAGACAAAAATATAGAAACAAGACTTGAAAATTTGACACTGTTTCATCGAAAAAATCTCATTTTTTTGTATAAAGGGAACATAAATATAAGATATAAAGTGAATTTTAAAAATACTGCTTTTTATGAGCATATTTAAAGAAAGTGTAAAACATTTATGTCGTTAGAGTATTATATTATTTAAATGTCTTATGTATTCCATTAAGCTCTAAGTTTTGCCCCTACTTATGAAATACAATCAACTGTAAATAATTTGAACAATAAGGAGAAACTGAAGGAGAAATTACATAAAATTCGAAGTTAAAAAGATGTACGTTGAGTAAGAAACGAAGAGAATACACTAAAATATTTGACACGAAATGTTTGAAATATTAACCCTTTGTACTCCGTCATCTAATCTGAGGAGAGATTATTCATTGATATATTAATAAAAATACATTTATATTATTGAGTCTATCAACTGTCTTAAAAAAGTTAAACTTGGCGAAACATAAATATCAACAACTAGATAAAAGAAGATTTAGTTTTAAACTTGACTGTTTTAATCTATCATTTGTTGAACAAAAGTAGTTTTCCACAGTACCTAAAGTTCTTCCACTCGGTATTTGTCAGAATTTATATAAAAACGTATGTTAAATGAATTTTATATTTTCTTAGCTTATTTAAATAATTTTTAAGCACCATTCTAATAACTCATGGAATGCAGCATAAAACAGAATTTGAAAACATCATAGTACGGAACAAATATTAAATTTGAAGGTGGTCTTCAAAGTTTTAATTCATAAAATACACAAATACACACTCCCATGATTAAGGGGGGACGATCCTCCTGGGTTTGAGAAAGCAATGTATTTGCATTTTAGTGGGCATGGTTTTCGTTGCTTTCCGGTGAAACTGCATCTTGATAGCACCCTTTGACCCCCCCCCCTTCTCCTCCTCCCGGTAAAACTTGAAATGACGGGCCTGGAAATACACTAGTAGACGCGAGAAAAATATCTTAGAACGCAAACATATGCTAGGCAAGTAAAATATTAAGCATTTGTAAGTGTAAACTTTGTAGAAAAAGATTTAAAGTTTCAAGAAACATTATAAGACTTTAAGTGGAGACCATTGAAACTATTACTAAGCCAAAACTCCTTCATACCCGGCCGCTAGTGAACTGTCAGTATTTCTCTACTTATGTTGCTAATGGCGATATAAATATGTTTTCTTGCAAGTACTCTTATCCAGATAAACGTTGAAGACTGTCACAAACAGAGCCAAAGATTTCTCGGCGATATTTTTGAAGATTTTCCAATTTTTTTAATCAGTTGTTTTTTACTTGACCACTTTTACCTTTATATCTTATCGGAATTGGCTGCTCCGAACATTTATTATGTTTTGCATCTAGGGAAAGATTTAATGAGATGTAATGAGCGACTAATTTGTCATTGAGTTGCTCATTACATCTTCAGTGATACTATAAGCTTTATTGCACCGAAATTTACATTTAGCTGGTTAGTTGTTACATTTTTTTTTTTTTTTTTCAATTTTAAGGTTAATCGAAACTGAGGCTATTTTTCCCATGGATATGAATCATGAAGTATTTTGGCATGGAACTTTTTTCAGAATGTAGTTAACGTGCAGGGAATAAAAATGATCTTCTGTCAAAACAATCAAGGAGATGTCTAAAAATAACGTGAACACATAAAGTTGGTTTAGAGAGCAAAAAAATAGATTATCTCCTTATTTGGTTTTAAAATATGTATTGTATACTCTCTCCATTATCTATAACTAAATGATGATTGAAAGCTTTATAATATTTTCATGCATTTTAGGTCTTTTGATAATCAAGTAACATGTTTAAAAAGAAAAAGTCTGATCTTGGAAATTCCAATTATTCAAGCAGTTTTAGATAGGCTTAAATAGTTTTTCTTAGTCACTTTTTAAGCCTCAATTTGAGAAAATTATGCAACGGAAAAATCCGAAAAATTTGCAAAAAGTGAAAATGCTTCGAGAAGAGTTAGAAAAAAATATATTTAAAAAAAATTGTCTGTAAAGAACTTAAATTTTACACTGTTCATATTTAGCTGAAAACTTACAAATGCAAGTAATACCTTCAAACAAAATATCGAAAATGTTCTTGCTTGGTTATCTATTCATTTATTTGCTATTTTTAGGTTTCTAAAAAACTCCAGCTGAACGCATAAAAAATTTCATTTTTGAAAACACTGATAAACTAGAAGCTTTTCTAGGAAATTTTTAAGTTAAGTTAAGTTACTTACTGTTAAGTTAAGTAACAGTAAATGAGGAAATTAAGAAAATAATCCAAAAAAGTGAAGCTTTATCTCATTTCTGCGATATTGTTTCTTAAATGTATCACAAGATAATATTTTTCGTCTTCTAAAGTGTTTTTTTTTTTGCTGGCATATAATATTTTAAGCGAGTAGTAAAATATATGTAGGTGGTATTTTGCTTTGTTTCGTCAGACACTATGCCGCAAAGTGAACTTCATTATTCACTTGAAATAAATGCTTGATTTTAATAGCATTTAATATGCTGAAAACTGAAGAAAATGGGTATTTTTGAAAAAAAAAGGCTGTTTTCTTCTTTAATTTCCGAAAGGTTAACGTTTCATCATAGGATATGTGTTTAATTCAACAAATTATAATAATGTCTATTAATTTCTACGGCAAGCAATTTTCCCTATCTTATTATATTTCAGTATAAACAACCAGACACTTCTTTTCTAAAAAACGTCTTTTTTTACCTCTGGCTCCCCACCCCCTCCAACCACCAAATATTCCAACTTCTTTTTTATTTGTGGGTAAGGGCTAAAGTCAAAAAACAACCGTCGTAAACATTGACATGCTTGAAGAATTTTATCTTCGTTTGAATGAATAATTTGTCACTAGAAAATAGTTCTACTACGACTGATTACACCCATCATGAAGTAGCAAAAAAAAAAAAAAAAAGAGAGAGAGAGCAAGTAATAAAAAATAATTAATCACATATAAGGGCTTAAATCTAGAAAGGCACCTTACCCCTGGTTCATTATATGTTTCAGTCATGTGTTTAATAATTGCAGCAATTTTTTCTTTAGTGTTTTTTAATTAATCAAATTTTCATATTTCCTTACAATTCTTACTGAAAATGCAGTTTCCATTTGTAGAAATTTCCTGAAAGTTTCACGTTTCTTTATGAGGTAGTTAATCAGTTTAATGTAGTATAACAATATCTGCTTATCTTTACGGTCGGGTTTTTCTTTATTTCATATTTCAATTTCAACAACCATATATTTCTTTCTTTATGAGGTTTTTTTTTTTTTTTTTACTTTACTCCCCCACCTCCTGCCATCAAAACAAAAGTATCTGAGTTCAGTTGCAAAAGTATCTGAACATATCACTTTTACCATTGGTATACCGGCCCCGTAACATTTTGTAGTTTTTACACTTACCCCCCAATAAGCATGAAGACATTTTCGCTCGGAGTGGTTTTTCTTTTTATTTCTAGAGTTTTCTTGAATGGATTATGGAAGTTATGAATGAACAGAATACTCCGGATTTTGCTAGAACGTTGTCGAAATTTCGTTCAGAGTATAAATAGCTGTCCGACTGCCTCGAACGCAGTTAGTTAGTTAGTTTTTCTCAGATTGGATTTCTGAGAGGCTCATTTTTATTCGCTTTGGGCGAATGTTTGTTTTGCTTTTGTAATTTCTTAATTACTGTTCACGTTAGATACGTGGTGCTGAGTTACTGTTGAGAGTACAGTGTACTGGTTGCTACTTAATTGCTGGATGTTTAGCAATTGTTTCCTGCTCCTATTGTAAATAAGTGTACATACTTGTAAATAAATTTATAGTTACTTCCTCAAGATTGGAATGCTTATTTAAGAAAGTTGAAGGTGCTACGGACTCGTTACAGTATTGACGCTTAGCGGGCAATTCCGCTCACTCAAATATTTCTAAACAGTACAAGATTGAAAACTAACGATTACGGTTCCCTTTTATAGCAAAAACCATTTTAAATCTCCAGTAAGAAGATAGCCATTGTTGAAAGAAAACTATTGTTGTGTCCTTACGTTATTTGTTTGACGGTAAATATACTCTCATTTTCAAACATAAATTTAATTATCGTTCTTACAATAAAAATGTATATTATCTTGTCCATTTAAGGTTTTGTTTTTGTAGCGCTGTGTTGCGGTAACTATAGTGTTTAAAAATCTTGGGCAAACTGGCGATGAAGGGTAATGGCGCTCACGTGAGCTGGTAAATATACCGTGAAACGGGATAAATCAGAGCATCGGTGTCAATCGGAATGGAACTTCCCAATCTCCAATCAGACAAAGAACTTCCCTTCAAATTTATTTATTGATTTTTATAGTGAAGTGCAAGATCACGAGGAGCTGTAAAATTTAGTTTTGTCATTCTGGAAACACAACTGGCTTTTAATCAAGACAACACGTACAACGTCAAATAACCTTACGCTTTCATCATCTGCAAAACTTTATATGCAAATACACACCTTTTCGTACTCTAAATGGAAGAATAATATTTTATCAGACACTGGCTTTCCGTATACCATATTAGAAGTAAGTTAAATTACATGAAAACTATTGAAGATAAATACACTGGCGGAAAAAAAAATCCCAACACCAAGAAAAATTTTGTGTAGAGTAATGAAATTTGGGTAATGTAATTGTCTAGTTGACATGTTTAACTGATTAAATGTACAAGATCACTGGCTAATTTAAGCTCAAGAAAATGCTGTGCAAATGTAAAATTATGTTAATTTAATAGAGGGTGTAACCTTCAAAATTTTGAAGGCAAGCCTAAAAGCGTGCATGCATGATTTCATACAGGTGCCGAATGTCACTTTGTGGCATGGAGTGCCATGCTTGTTGCACTTATTGTGTCAATATTAGGACCGTCATTGCTGACTGTGAATGATGCTCGAGGTGCAGTCCAATGATATCCCATACGTTATCAATTGGAGACAGACCTGGTGATTTTGAAGGTCATGGTAACATGTCAGCACTCTGTAGAGCACATTGCGTTGCAGCAGCGGTGTGAGGGCGAGCGTTATCCTGTGGGAAAACTCCCCATTGAATGCTACTCATTAAGGGCTGTACTACTGGTTAAATTATCAGACTGACGACAAATTTTCAGTCAGTGAGTTTGGGATATCCACAAGAGTGCCCCTGTTGTTCTTGGAAATTGCTCCAGAGACCATGACTCCAGGTGTGGGTCCCGTGTGTCTAGGCCGTAGACCGCTTGGATGCAGGCGGTCCCCTGGCCTCCTTCTGACCAATATACAGCCACCACTGGCACTAAGGTAGAATCTGTTTTCATCAAAAATTACAACAGATCTCCGCTCCGACCTGCAGTGAGCTCTGTCTTGGCACCACTGCCGTCGAAAACGGCAATGGTTTGCAGTCAATAGAATACCGGCTACAGGCTGCCTGTCTCAGAGCTGTCGTTGAAGTAAACAGTTTCTTACCGTTCCTTGGGTCACAACGGTACCAACTGCAACTCGAATGTCAGCCGCAGATGCAGTACAATGCGCTACAGTTATTCGCAAGATTCGGCGATCTTCCTTCTCAGTCGTGCCACGTGGCAGCTCGGAACTCGATCTTCTTGAAGTAGTACCATCCCTTGACCATAGCTTCCAATAATCATGCATGGTGGAAACATTTCACCCCAAGTCTTTCTGCAATATCGCGAAATGAAAATCCACCTTCTCGTAGCCAAATTGTACGACCTCGTTCAAACTCGGTGAACTGTTGATAATGGCTTCTTCGTCTTCTTAAAGACATTCCTGACTAACATGAACGCAATTCGTCCAATTTCATGGAAAAATAATACACATGAGCTTCACAACAGGCTTTTAAAACAAGCCTTATTTGCATGTTTTGAGTGACGCCAGCTGCGCCACACTTATGCGCGGAACACGAAATTTCAATCGATGTCATCTTTCAGTTGTATAAACACGCCTACCAAATTTCGTTTATCTAACACAAGTCTATCTTGGTGTTGGGATTTTTTTTTCCGCCAGTGTAGTTGAAAATAAAAATGTGAAAGAAAATAAACTGAAAATCTGAAAATTTTGAAAACTTAGTGGAAGGTTAATTACCTGCACCATTTAGAAGTAGTTGATTTGATTTGCATAGCATCTTAAGAAAACTTATCTTATTTTTAATCTATTTCAGTAACAGTGTTACTAACATTTTTCAGCATAGGTTTTTTGGCAAGAATAGTGTTTATAACTGGGATTTTTGCAGGTGCATGAAATTTTTAGCTTTCCTTTTATTTCATAAAATATAACTTATGCTCAAATTACTCCACTATACCCAACTTATCCGGACAGACTTTTGTGTTTAAAAGTCATTGATTTTATAGTAGTATTATGTAAAATTTAGATTTTTTTTTTTTTTGAGATGTTTTTTTATTGTCGCTGGTGAGCAATGTAAAACATGGATTGGTTTCACTTTCTTTTACATAGTAAAGCAAGTACTGTAGTCGCAAAAAAATTTCCCCTCAAATATCGGCCTAAAATTCCATTTTACCCGTTTCTGAATGAAGGTTCAGTTGTGGTTTCAGCCTGGTCTTACGTGTATATGTACCTACGTACATGAGAACCGAAACATCCATTGCAACCATCCCCGAGTTGATTACTATGAATTCTCTCGTGACGTCTCTCTGTACGAGAGTGTGTGTGTGCGCGTGCATGTATGTATCTCGCATAACTCAAATGGTAATAAGTAGTAAATTTAAATTTTATCTGTAGGCTATGAGCAGGGCAACACTCCCTTTTGGCCACATTCGGATGATCCAATGGCGTCTTAAATACTTTTTCGGAGCAAATCAGTGTTAAGTTTACTGCAGACTTAACTTAATTCGGCTACCACTTGGCGACATATCGCCAATTTCTTTTCTTTTTTTTGAATATCATTTCAATTTGGTGCTATTGGCAATATTTAGCAAATTATCCACTGAATTACGATATTTAGAAAATGACTCATTGCAAAGCTTTTTATTTATTTATTTATTTATTTTATTTATTATTTTTATTTATTTATTTTTATTTATTTATTTTTATTTATTTTGTTTGCATTCATTCGCGTCGAACTAATAATGTAACTGTTGAAGTATTTTCTTGCTCGCTCTAAGGCACTATAATATTAGATTTTTGTTCCTTATACTCGTTTCATGCAGTTTTATGCAACTGTAGATGACAGATGCTAATTAGAAAATAACTTTTCAGTGCATATGACGTGACCATTTTGTTGAGATTCCAAGTATAAGCAGAGGCAGTGGACTTAAAATGGTAAATGGTAAATGCCGAATTAACTACACGTGAAGAACGCACACAGCACTATATGAGATGCCAGATGATGACGTCAATCACCTGATCCAATCCAAGCCATAGGTACACTTCACTTCGTTTCCTTTCCAAAGTCAGAGGTTTTAGAATTGTGGCTCAACACATTTTTCATGTTTGCCATACATTTATATGTGTGAAAAAATATGTAAAATGCTTTTCATTTAAGAAGTACATGGGTACGCGCAACCGTTATTTGGAGCTATTAAAAACCTTGATTATGAAGTAAAAGTAAAACGAAGTTTTACTTTGGGGGTCACACCAGATTATTTGACTTTACAGGATCAAACTGAAGCTTTTCGAGCATGACTTTTTTGAGCGGATTCTTCCCCTTAGGGTTTTTCCGCCAAATTAGAAACGAAGGTAAAACCACGAGCACACACACACAGTTGACAACCGCACTAGTAGTTGATACTATACTATTAGTTGACACTTTGAACGAAAAACTAAACTAAAGAGTTGCCAAAGAGGAACACAGGTGCCAAAATATCTGGGTAGAATGAGCTGGAAGTTAAGCATTACAAATTGAATCACCAGTTTATAGTTTTGTAAGTCTTGTAATTTTATTATTTCTCTTAGAAATTTACTTTTTCTTAATAAGAATCACATACTAGTACACTAGTCCAAGGTTAACTACTAGCGCGAGCGTCAACGTCAATAGTTTTACCTCATATGCTAAGGGAAAAATCTTGAACCAAAATGTCAGAGAAATATTGGATGTGTGTATGCTGAGAAATCCCACTTCGTGGGTAGGCAAGCAAATGACGTGAAAGAAATGACTTCATAGGCAGAGCTTTAAAAGCTTTTTCTTCTTTTGGCTGTGATTTCGTTCCATAAATTGTCCCATGGGAAGTGAAAGAACACAATAGTGCAAAAGGATAAAAACGTCTTTCCTGGGGTTGACGTTTCAGGGAAGGGAATATTGATCTCGTAATCTGGTAGCCTCAATCGATCATGGGAGACTATGATTTTCATTCTCCATTTAATAGATTTCGGAAACACCCCATTCATCATTGGATTCGAAATTGTTCGCATTCGAATAGTTCTCAAACTCAGTCGGACTTATTTTGTGTATAAGCTTGAGAGTAACAAAGGTTTAAAAGAGTTTTGTTGTTGATGGAAGCTGCATTGCGATGTGCCTACGAGCAACGTAGAGGAAAAGAATAAAAAATACTTTGAAAAATACATGTTTGAATGGATGGAAGTTTAAGACAAAAAGAAAGTTATTGTAAGATTTCTATTCTGTTTTTTTTTCGTATGCAGTGCAATCAACCTTTCCGCTGACCCTCATTCGTGTGTGTATATATATATATATATATATAATATACATTTTTTTAAGTAATTAGAATAGGGATAATTAAATCCCAAAAAACAAAAGAAGACACAAAAATACAAAAGTGTACTGATATGTCAGCGCAAAGCCGCTTGGAAATTCCTTCCTCCTTTTACTTAAATTATTTTTAGAAAGTTTAACTTTGACTGTAACTCTCTGTTTGGGCCACATATTTGCTTGTTGCGCTGTTGTTCATTTAGTTCACGTCTGGTACCTTTTCATGTGAGTACTTGATTTTTTTCGACCTTTTTGGTGTTTGATTTTTGACTGCGTTCCATTTTTCTTTTGCTTGTGTTATTTTGTCGTTCATTTTATTCAAGGCTCTTGGGGAAGGTGACATGTTATTGGGACCTTCTCTCATGTCAGATAGAAAGGGCCTTGCGAACCAGGGATCTGGTCTTCCCCCTGATGACGTGCCAGTCCTTGGTTCGCCATTTCTTTTTTACCTTTTGTATTTTTGATTATATATATATATATATATATATATATATATATATATATATATATATATATGTATGTATGTATGTATGTAGGGGAAAGTGGTAATGAATGGGCCACTAACAAAATATGAAAAAGTATTTGCATGATTTCTTTTTGATGCCACCAATAGATGTAGCTATTTGTTCTACTAAACTCATCCAACTTTCATTCGTTTGCGCTGAGCCATTTTTAAACTAGAGTGGCATGGTCAAGAATCTGACTGAAAAGTAAGTTTTTCCCTTTTTAGTAAAACATTTCCTAACTAAAATGTACCAAGTATTTCACTGCATACATATGTATAAGCTAGTCTTTCCATATCTATAAACTAATCTTAAGATGTATTTTGATGTTATCTAAATTCAATGTACTCAAAAAACCTAAATGCATTCCAAAAGTATAGGTGGGGCTGAATGGGCCACTATGTCATGGTAATGAATGGGCCACCTAAATATTGTTTTTCTTCCTTTTCTTTGGATTTTCGCATCAATACGAAACACAACTGACTGTCATAGATAGATTAAGATTACTGTCATCAAAATAGGTTTGTAGTAACTTCTAAATATAATTTGCAGATCTATATTATATTCCTATAGTACAATTGACATCTGGTCGCAGTGCGTGGCTTGAAAAAACCCCCCTCTCTCCTTCATATTATATTCCTCACAGTACAATTTCATTTTCTATCTTGGTAACTTAAGTTAGATATTTCTTATTCCCGATGTCTAGTAAATTAAAAAAAAATTTTGAATTTTGACAAGTTTGAAAATGAAGATGAAGTTTTTGAAAGTGATTTTTAATATTATTTTTGAAATATATAAATTTTGTTAAATGTTTATTATCTGGTATTTTTTTATATGTATTTGATGTTATTTATTTCTTACAATCTCATTATTTAGTCATTTTTCTGCTACAATTGGTATGCATCAGTTTTATTTTAATTGCATCAGTTTTGATGTTTATATAATTTTAAATCAGTATGATTTTTTATCATCATGTCAAGTGCCACATTTATTTTGTCATATTCAGCAAATAAAAGATTAAATCCACATGTTTTCATTGAATTCATTTAGTGGCCCATTCATTACCATCGATGGCCCATTCAACCCCATAAGTGGGGTTGAATGGGCCAAATTTCAAAATTTTTATTTTCTATTATAATTCATTATAGACAGGTGCTAATCCAACTTTTATGACTTTTTTAGATAACCAGATAAGTAAAGTAGCTAAAACACCAATTTAGAGTTAAAACAAAGTGTTAGAAAAAATTACAAAAATTCAAAACCAAAAAGTGGCCCATTCATTACCACTCTCCCCTACTGTGCGTCGTTTAGCGAGTAAGTTTAAAGATGTTGAGGTGGGAACATCTGATCTGTGTGACAAACAAAGAGTTGGACGTCCCGTGACAGCAACCACTGATTTTCATAAGCAAAAAGTTTTAGCACCGTCTAACTTCCATCTGTTCCCAATAATGAAAGAAGATCTACGGGGACATCAATATGCTTCTGATGCAAATGCTGAGAGAACTGTGAGGCTGTGGTTGCGAAACAGAGTGTCTACTTCTTCCGTGACGGCTTCAGAAAATTGGTTCACCGTTGGCGGAAATGTATCCAATTGTCTGGCCATTTTGAGCAAAAATGAATATTGGTAATTAAAGATCACATTCTAGGGATTATTTAAGCGTTTGGTTTATTAAAATATTCCCAGCCATACCCAAACAATGAAGATGGAGGCATTACTTTTCATTCAACCCTCGTATATATACTGATACATGTGAAAATTAAAGGTTATCTAAAAGCATCCCAAGTAGCATCAACTCATCGGATTTCGCTCAGCCGATCAACTAACTCCTCGTAAAATGATCCCGTAACACACGATGACATCGTTCCGATCAGTATCCGAGCACGGTTTTCGATGAGCTACTTTTCATCGGAAAGTGATATCCTTCCGATCAAATTTCCCGATGAAAATTAGCCGAGCTATATTTCATCGGAAAACGATATCCTTCCGATCAAGTTTCCCGATGAAAATTAGCCGAGTTTTTTTCATCGGAAAACGATATCCTTCCGATCAAGTTTCCCGATGAAAATTAGCCGACTATATTCCACCGAAAAACGATATCCTTCCGATCAAATTTCCCGATGAAAATATGCAAAGCTACAGATTTCATCGGAAAGAGGTCGTAATGATCAAATTTTCTGATGAAAATTTTCCCAATCTCAAATTTTTATTAAATATGCAGTGTTGGTCTCATTAATCGTAGACTTGGTGGCGTGGTGGTAGAGCGCTGGCTTTCCGCGCCGATAACCCGGGTTCGATGCTGGAGTTGGCCAGTCGCACCTGGTTGGGGGAAATAAAAATAAAAGGTTCCAAAATTCATCGCCACGGAACTAAACTGCGCGTACATTGATCCAACTCTCATCGTATTTTGATCCAAAATTTATCGCCACGGAACTACACTGCTTGTATATTGATCCAACTCTCATCGTATTTTTATCCAAAATTGATCCTTAATTCATCGCCACGAGCTACACTGCTCGTATATTGATCTAAATGATATCGTTTTTTCATCCTAAATTCATCGCCACGGAACAGCACTGCTCGCGTATTGATCTAAATCACATCGTATTTTCATCCAAAATTGATCCGAAATTCATCGGCACGGGACTGCACTGCTCGTAAATTGCTCCAAATCTCATCGTAAACTCATCGGATTTTGCTGCTCGGATTCTGTTTGGCCGATGAGACATACTGGAGAAATTCCCGATGAGAACTCATCGAAATCCGATCATCGGCAGATGAGAATTTCATCGGGTTTCGATGAATGGCCGATCATCGGCCGATGAGATTGTGCTGCTAGGGATTATACTAAGGAGAAAAATATGAAAAAAGTTGCAACATTGTTTATATGTGTATTTAAAACAGGCAAGTTATTTTTTTACAAATTTGAATCAAATGTGAGGATTATTTTTCTGTTTCATTTTTGAATTTTTTCTCATGCACTACACTTTCGTACTGCATACTATACTTATATTTGCAGATTTATTTATTTCTTGTTAAGAAATTGATTAATCGTATTTTTTTCTAAGGCATTTAAATAATTTTATTTGAAACACATTTTTTTCGCGCCGATTGATCGGAAAATTTTAGCTGATTATGAATAAAATCAAATACTCATGTTTTCGCATTCTGATTTAAAAGTTCAGGAATTTAGTGATTCCTAATAGGGACATTTGAATGTCAGCTGTGAGGGTTAACTTTTAATATTTCATTCAGTTTTACGCTCAGTATGAACGATTGTTTGCTTTTACTCTGTACACTTTCATACTTCATCTTATAGTAAGGATGGCTGAAAATTACAATTATTTACTGTAAATAAATTATTTATCATAGTTTCTTGGTGAAGGTAAACTTTAAAAAAATATTTTAAAAAATCCACCGATTATCGGCAAAGTGGCCGATTATCGCCGATTAATCGGTGCATCCCTACTCTGTATGAGTGATTCTATAAAAGTCGAAGAAAAAATGCTCTTTTTAAACAATAACACCAAAACCTGTAAAGAACAGAGCTATACTTTGTACGAGTGATTCTGAAAATCTCGAAGCAAAAATTCATCTTTTATGAACCATCTCTCAAAATCCCCTAAGGAATAAAGTTAAAATGCGTATGAGAGATTCCATTTATCTCGAAACAAAATTTCTCGATTGTAAATCGTCGCTCGTTCGGATCATAACTAATTCTTTTTTAAATAGTTCTTTTAGTTTCGAAACTAAAATCCATTAAACCAATTAAGAAAAAAAGCCAAAATGTGTATGAGGAATTCTATTAATTTCGAAACAAAACTCTTCTTTCGTAGATCACTTCAAAGCCTCTATGGAACAAAGCTTAAGTTTTACAAGAGTGATTATAAAATTTCGAAACAAAAAATCTCCTTTTGTAAAACATGACTTGAAAACCACTCGGAAACAAAGTTAAAATTTGCTTGAGCAATTCTACAAATCTCGAAACAAAAACCCACTTTTGTAAACCATCACTTGAAATCTCTAAGGAACAAAGCAAAAATTTGTAAGAGTGATTCTAAATCTCGAATGAGTCTGTGTCACTTCAGTGTGAAATTCCAGCTTTCCCGTCTTTCCGACTAAATGTGGATGTTGGGAGCTCCTGACGCATCACCTTGTACATTCCCCATTCCAACTGTAGCTCCCCAACTAAAAGAGTCAACTATGGCTTCAGTTTATTTTTCTTTCTGTAAAGGCTTCTCGAGAAGCACTTCTTCCGGAATTCATCGAAATCTGAGCCGTAAGGTTTGGCTTATGGGATTAGAAAAGAAAAACTCTTTTGAAACTTGAACTTAAAGAGAAATTTCCTCAGGACGAAATAATGTACTTAAAAAGCGCTGCATTTATTGATTTCTGTTTCTGACAGAGATCGAAATAGAAAATCAGCCATTCCTATTTATATGAAAAGATTTCGACACATAGATCGTTAGAAAGAAATATTACGAAAGTTGACCTATGGATCGTATAAATGAATAGAGATAAAAATGTAAAAATGAGTAAATACAGTAGAGCGGTGACAAATTGCACGTTAATTATCCGAGTGTCTAATTAACCAGATTGATCAAGCAAAAAGTGTTTTTTCCGTCTTTTCTATTCTCTAAAATGTATACTGCACAGTATAGTACATTTTCGTAGGAAGAAAGTTACGTTATGCTTTACAAAATTCTCCAAGAAATCTGCCGAGTTTGCAGACTCCTGCAAATTTTTCTCTTTAATTTGAAGATACCAGCAGAAAATTTGTAGAATTACTTAATTATTGAAACTTAAAACCGTGACAAACTTATGATTTGCCTACTTTTGCTTAAATAACCCTGTCCTATCGTGTTTGTAGTATTTTTATCTACATTTTTATACGTAACGTAAGAGGAAACTCGATGAGGGTAGGTCAAACTTTGATTAAATTGAAGAACAAATGGACTGCAACTGGGCCTTTAAGTTGCGCAATATTCGAAAGCATTTAAAACTTGTTTGCATTGTAACGGGAAAATCGGCTCATGGTAGGTAATTTTAAATCGTGACAAGTAAATTCCCTATATTATTGGAGAAAAAGCAGATCATTAGAACTATCAGGTAGAACTTTTGACATACCCTTTACCGGGGAAAAAAGGATTAGTTTAGAAGTAGTACTGGTGAATTTCACTGGTTGTAGTGCAAACAAGTCGTTCCGGAATTCCCCACTCGCTGCATTAAGATCAGGGGCGTGCTTAGAGTTTTAGCGGCCCTGTGCGAAATTTGTTTTAATAGTCGAGAAATACATTTTTTTATTTATTTATTTCCCTTCTCTCATAAAACATAATACATTTAAATTATTACACACCGCAACATGCACCAATCCCAACACATAAAAACTGGAAATTATTTAGACATTTTACTATAAAATTGCTATATTATGTGGAATAAAAATAAAGAGAAAGAAAGAAAAGAGAGACACAACCAAAATTTACCAAAAACAAACATTTATTTAGAAAAAAGAATAATCTAGAGATTAATAAATAAATAAAATAAAATAAGCGATTTAATGAGGAATAATTTTTCTAGCTGTTTGAGCAGCAAATACATCAATTAAGTTTGAAAAATCTAAAGAAATACAAAAATCATGTTCAATCGATATTAGTGCTAGAGCATTAGTCATAATAGATATTAAATACGTTTTTTAATTTATTTTAGCTTTGAGAATGAAGGTTCTGCCGAGACAACTGTAGCTGAAATAGTTAGAAAATTCGTAAATCAATAACAAAATTTAGTAAAACATTTTGGAAACTGTTTTCAAACAAATATAAAGTGGTTGAAATTAAAGTTTCTCTGGAATGAAAATTAATAAAAACTTTTAACTCTGTATAAATCGGTTCCATTCACATCGTCTAATTCTAAGTTATTACAATTAGTTATTAAATCATGCTCTTCCAAAGTTTTTAATGCTGGAGTATTGCAAAGAAATCCAAATTTCTTGTTGAAGTCTTTTTTTTTTTTTTTGAAAACGCTCCTAGGTGTACATAAAAGATTGACTCGTAAGAAAATTGTTTGTTAACACTCTTTCTACGAAGAGTGTTAACAGGAGGAGAAGAAATTTCATTAGTATTCATTTCCAATGATAGAGAGCTAAATCTTTCGCTGCAATTTCAGAATTTTAAGACGGATACAAAGGAATGACGATCCCTTCCTTGTGAGGGGCCCTACGTCGGCACTTTTACGATATTTAATCCTAAAATATGGAATTTTAAGCAATCTTCGACAATTTTTTCGTTGGAGGTGAGGGCTCCTCTATCCGGAAATGTTTCGAAATTAAATACAAAAAAAAGGGGGGGGGGCAATTGCAGTTCGTCTTTGATGACATTTGGGACATAAATGTTGTTCTGGACTCTTCCGTCTTCCCCGAAACATTTTTTAAATTGTAGTTCAAAAAAAAAAAAAAAACGCAATTTTTAAACGATCTCTGATGATGTCAGGAGGGAAGAAGTTAGGGGACACAAACCCGAAAGTTCTCTCACCAGAATTTTTCGATATAGATTAAAAGAAAATAAAAAAAATAATAAATAACGTAATTTAGATGACTTCGATGATATTAGGGGAAGAGAGGATTCAAGTCAGGGAGGACAGAAGTTAGGGGACACAACCCGGAGAATTCTCTCCCCACAATTTTTCGGTATTGAAGTTTAGAAGCGAAATACAAAAACCGTAATTTTTGATGACTTCGATGATATTAAGAGAGGCTATGATTCAGGGGTTTAACTCCGGAAATGTTTCGGAATTAAAAGACTGAAATTTTGTAATCAAGAGATCTAAACCAAGGTACAGGTAATTATCAAAATAATGGAAACACTTGAGATTCATAAGAAAAATCTACCGTTCATCGCAAAATAAGCGATCAATTGTTCTTTAACTTTAGTCATACAAAATATAGACTTCACTGGACATTTTCACATTGAAATTAAATCACTCATGCATTTGGGGGACGACAAGAAGGGGGGTCGGAAGAAAAAGCCCTTTTTGACCATAACTCTTCGAAAATAGCTCGGAATAAGCCATAAATTACAGTAATTAATTAGCATATTATGTATAATTACTGTACGAATTTTTATGAACGTACCACTCTTACTTCCGAAGATATGAAACATTTTTTTAAAAAACGGCAATTTTATTTGAAGGGTTTTTGCTTATAACACGCAGAGTTTTTGATCAAACCTTATCAAAACTTCAGGAAAGAGGACAAAATACAAGAGAAAGAACATACTAAAACGGTAAATAAAAATAATAAAAATCCGATGAGATATGAAAGTTAAAAGGAAATAATTTTTCATGGCGCATGCGCGAAAGACAGACATATATAACTACAAAAATATTGTAGCCTGGTTTATACTGCATCTTATAAAAAAAGTTTCAGTTGAATGTCGTAAAAATTGAAAAAGATATCAGCGATCTAGTGAGCTGTTATTAATTCATTCGTAGACAATACATAAATGGCGAGGGGTTGTTTACAAATAGTGTGGTGACAATCGAGCATTTTTTTCAATTTTAAATTGTATACAGTTTGAAAATTTATACTCAGCATAGAAGTCACATTTCGCCTATTCGGCCAAAAAGACCTCATACGTAGGTGGTCAAAAGTATCCGGACACCCCCAGATGAAACGTTGGTTTTGAACGATGACGCAATAACCTTTAATTTAAAAATACCTCTTTGCGGACAGTCCCTCACTATTTATGTATTATCTGCGAATGAATGAAATACAGCTCACTAGATCGCTGATATCTTTTTCAATTTTCATGATATTCAACTGGAACTTTTCTTTATAAGATGCAGTATAAATCAGGCTACAATATTTTTGTAGTTATAAATTTCTGTCGTTCGCTCATGCGCCGTGAAAAATAATTTTCTTTTATCTTTCATATCTCATCGGATTTTTAATATTTTTATTTACCGTTTTTGTATGTTCTTTCTCTTGTATTTTGTCATCTTTCCTGAAGTTTTGATAAGGTTTAATCAAAAACTCTGCTTGTTATGAGCAAAACCCTTCAAATAAAATTGCCGTTTTTTAAAAAATGTTTTATATCTTCGGAAGTCAAGTGGTACGAGTTTTTGTACAGTAATTATACATGTACATAGTATGCTAATTATTTACTGAAATTTATAGCTTATTCCGAGCTATTTTCGAAGAGTTATGGTCAAAAAGCGGTTTTTCTTCCGACCCCCCTTTTTGTCGTCCCCCAAATGCATGAGTGACTTAATTTCAATGTGGAAATGTCTGGTGAAGTTTATATTTTGTATAACTGAAGTTAAAGAACAATTGATTGCTTATTTTGCGATGAACGGTAGATTTTTCTTATGAATCTCAAGTGTTTCCATTATTTTGATAAGTACCTGTATGTAAGTAAAGGGTAAGTGATATAAAAAAAATCTCCCCTCCCTTGAGCAATTTTTAGATCCGCTCTTGAGAATTTCGAAGTCAGTGTTTTTCAACTTTTCTAAAAAAATAAGCCTTTTCTCTATTAACTGAACAGCAGTATTTAAGTTTAAAGTTGAATTTTGCTTTGCTTTCCTAACGAAATGAATTTGAACAAGCAATTCGTACCATATACATAAAGAAGTGAGAAATTCGAAACTCAGTTTTGCATTTTGACCCCGTTTTAATTTCCGATATCTCAACTAATTTGTCATAAATATCCGACAATTTGAAATTTAATATCTTTGATACTTTCTATTCGCCACTCCCATCTTGTGTTAGATAAAGGCTCAATAGTAACATTTTGAACATACCGCTTTAGAATGTCCCATCGCTGAGTAGAAGTAGAAAATAAGATTTATATTTGCTGAATTATTCCAAAAGACAAGTTTGCCTCTGGCAGAGAAACTAATTGAAGAATTGCCCACATCGACAAAAGCGGTTTGTATTTTAGATATTTTGAAAGTTTAAAAAAATAGTTTGAAGGAAAAAGTTTTTTTTTTTTTTTAAGTTTTTTCTCCACGTGCACACAAAAATATCTTTTCTTTTGTAATATTTTAGCGGGCCCAAAATTTCAAAATATTTTAGCGGCCCTGTGCGGTTGCACAGTTTGCCACCCCCTAAGCACGGCCCTGATTAAGATGATTCACAGCATGTCTTTTGTAACAGCGCCCTTAAAATGTTTAAGGTCGTGTTCGAATAGATTTACCGTTGGTGGATGATGACGCTCCTCCCGCAAAATCTACGCGATACCCCCAAAACAAGAGTCTCCTACCCCTCAAATGAGATCAAAAACCCTCTTAAATCACCACCCTAAACATTCCAATGGCGCAAACTGCGCCAAAGACCCTACTATTTTTCTCCCGTTTCTCTCACTCTTTGTCCCTTCTTTCATTCTCGATTTTTCCTGTTTTTCCCCCAGTTATCTCGGACTACAGAAGTTTCTATTTTCTATAACAGTATGTCATACTTCTTTGTCGGGTCTCGCTTTTAAAAGATAACTTACGCTAAATGAAAGTTTAAAAGATTCCATTTCTTACAATACGAAAGAGGAAAACAGATTTGCTTTACCAATAATGGCTAGCGTTGTGGCAAAATATAAGAATTTTTCGTCTTTTTTCCAAGCACAAATGTACACGTCCAAAGTCAATCGTCTTTGTTATTACAAATATAGTATACTACCATGATAATGCCTGTTGTGCTTGGTGCAGAATCGAGAAAATTTCTAGCATAGAATTTTTAAAGCTTCGTGATTTCTATTACTTAGCTTGAACTTCTTTACAACGAAATTCTCGATGATGCAACGTTTATGGTCCCTTGATATTTGTTGAAACTGGATTTTACTGTAATGTGTTTCCCTCAAAATAACCACAGGGAGAAATTCAGCAAATGTAGCCTTCATTGTAAAGAAACTGTGTTGTATATTTGCTTTCAATGTTAAATTCTAGATTCACTTTCAAATCTTCCTTCCATGTTGTTGATTTAGACAGTATTTGAAATAAAAAAATAAAAAAAGCCTCTATACACTATGTAATGGAATAAGAAACACAACTACTTTTAACAAAAAAGAGTTAAGTATTTTTCGTGTGAATTTCGGCAAAACATATTACAAATATTCCATTGAATGATTGTCTTGGGTATTTACATTAAACCGTAAGTATTCAGCTAAAAATACAAATTTTAAGGTAATATATTTCTTCAATGTAAAATGAACATATACCCTTTAAGTTTTAAAATTTTAAATTCTGAATCTTTTGTTAAATTATATAATGAGGAAAGACTTCAAAACCTTAAATTTAGTCGGAATAAGCGTATTTAAATATGCTTAAGTGCTCGTCATTTCTGGTACTTCATTATAGCTTTTAAAAGTCTCCTAATTATCTTAGAGACAATAAGATATTCATCAAACTAAGAGAAGTTGCTTCGCTTTATGAGGCAGATAGAATGTACGATTAGTTGGGTGATTAGAATCATAAAAAGGAGATAGAGTATGCTCGAGTGATCCGCTTTTGTGAAACTTTGTTCTCCTGAACTTTGCTGCTATTGCGAACAGATTTTTGCAGCATAACAATTTTAAATAAAGGGAAAAAAATATCGGTGAAGATTTTCGTCTAAAGAGACATTAGCAAACGTATATTTTCTCCTCTATGGCTCTTTTTCAGAGTTCTTTAATGAGTTCCCTGGAAAATTGACAGGAGTTCCACAAGGCTCAAGTGTCAGCGCCGTGTCCAGAGGGGGGACCCGACGCTTCCCCCGCCCCCGAAATATTTGTAATATAAAACAGAAAATAGTTTTCTTTTTTTTAATCTCAAATAGCAAAAAAAAAAAGCCTTTTTTTTCTTTGTTACTACAATTAAACGAGTAAAAATCTAAAGAAGTACAAAAAAAAAATTGACCAATTAAAATTGTTATAAAACTTTTAAAACTTATACCACTCTAACTAGGAAGTTTCTAAACCCCCTCTAAGGGAGGAGCCCCTATTTCTTAACACACAAAAATGTATATTTGGGCAATGTGCGAAACTGGACCCTCCCCGAAATTTTTTTCTGATACGGACTTGACAAGAATTCACTATTTGTCGAATTAAAACGTCAATGTTTTCAGTAAAATTGTAATTAAAAAAACGAACTTTTAAAGGCGGTTTGTTTGTAAAAAATGTATAAATGGTTAATTAGCTAAAAGTTCGTTTTCTATTCATTAATTTTTTATAATATAACATATTGCTAATTTTGAGTATTGTCATAAAGCATGATATGATGTTGACCTAAAAACTCAGAGAAAATGCCTTTAAGAAGTACAAAAAAAAATCTAAAAATCGATAAAAATGACCTCAAAATGAAAAGTCATGCATAAAAAATGTTTCACACATTTTTTATATACAGAAATCGAAATATATATCTAAAAATTTAGGGTCAAAATATGTACTCATGAATCATAACTTTAATTTTAAAAAGTAATAATTAAATTAATGTTATGGAGTAATTTTACTAAATCTAACAAGTAATAACACGGGATACGATGAAGAAAATACAAGAGAATTAATTACTAATTTATAATGTATTTGTTGGTCCTGATTCCGGAAAAGACATTGAAAAACTTCTTCCACGTCATAATTTTTTGAAAAATTGCATTTTTTGCTCATTTTTATGTACATTTATGGCATTTTCTTTTTTTTTCTTCTTTTTTACCCCGATGTTGAATTTTTCACTCTAGCTATTTTTTTACAGAAGTAAAACCTGCATAATACCCCTGTGTGACACCTCCATTATGATTTACGGTAACAATTGAGAACTTCATAACAGAAACAATTTAAAAATCTGCTTTTCTGGGTATTTTTCATGACCTATGGCTTCGAGTTCAAGATGTTGTAGAAATTAGCCACATGACATTTGTTACACGTGCAGTGAATAAGTGCTCGTAAAAATTGCATGAAGAGAACTACAGACAGGCCCGTCATTTAGGGGGGGCAATTGCACCCCCTGGCTTTGAGAACTCAATGTATTTACATATAAGTGGGCGTGGTTTTTTATGTTTTCCGATGAAATTGCATTGGGTTTGAACCCTTTGCCCATTTCAAGTTTTTCCAGGGGAGGGGCCCCTGGAAAAACTTGAAATGACGTCCCTGACTACAGACTATGTAAGACAACTTTATTTTGCGTATTTTAGCCTGAAATTTGTTGCTAAGATGAGTAGTAGGTCCCTCACAACGTCTGTATGTATTGTCTAAATCAGTGGTTCTCAACCTTTTCACGGCTAACGCCCCCTTTATGAGTGAAATTTTTTCCAATGCCCCCCTTAATATTAAAGGTGAAGGGGGGGGTGAGAAACGAGGTTTAAAGTTTAAAATATTTTCCTTCCAAAATTTTACAAAACGGATAAAAAAGATATATTTTTCCTCATTAGTCATTATTAGAATTAAAATGACGAATATAGAAATAAAAAAACAAATCTAGGATTAAAAATATTTTGTTTTTAAAAGAATGATAATAAAATATAATGAAATAAAATAGAAATAAACAAGCGAAAAAAAAAATCTCAAAAAATGAAGGAAGCAATCAGATGCAATAAAAATAAACACGCAAAGCATTTTTGTCTTATTCAAAATATGAAAGGACCTTTAAAAAATATGTGGTAGTTAGATATTTGTTCTTGGTGGTTTAATGCCAGTTTTCTCACGGTCGGTTTTCTATTTTTTGTAAAGTGAAGGCGCAAGTCATCCTCATTCGACGAGGTAGGAAGAGGGGAAGACGATTTAAAAATTTTTGGCGATAGCTCACGGATAAAGGCTACTAATGTCTCCTTGCAACCAAAATCCTAATAATTGTTAACATTCCAGAAACCAGCTTTTCAAGTTTCAGTGGTTGAAAGTTCCACCAATTCTTACTGATACTGAACAGCTGCGGTCTCAATATTTTCAAAAGGGTTCATGGCCCATTGAGGAACGTTCGGAGACAAAAATATCCTCAAAAAGCTCAGAGAAGTATTTGTGCAAAGACTGAAGATGTTGGCAAAAACGTGAGCATCATCGAAGTAGACTTCACTAAAAATAAACCATAAAAGTAAATTAACACGTTCAATGCTGACCTCATGACAATGGTAACCCCCATCGGGATGAAAATTTTTTTGTTGTCTAACTTACCAATTCCACTCCATTTTTAATCTAGAAAAAGGGGGAAAAATTAAAAATTGTTTTTTAAATATTCAATTGTGAAAATTTAAAGTTCTCCCCCAAGAGGACAGCCGCTAGCTACGTGAACCTGTTGCCGTTCTTCCAAGAGTTCATTCGCTTCCAACGTGTTAATCAAGTGAGCAAAAGCCAAAGTTAAAAGAGGTCAAACAAAACAGTCAAACTGAGCGGGCACTGTAAGCATTGCAAATACGATTGCAAGGTAAAAATTTAGGAAAATAACTAAACCGAGGAAAATAGCCAAATTCCACGAATGCCCCGGCCAATCGAGATATTTTGGATATCTTTAGGGTAGACTTACATTCTCATAGGTACTAAACTACCTTATAAGAACATGGTGAAAGAAAATTACGAAAGCAAAAAACAAAATCAATGACGTTGAATGTTCTGCCTAAAACGGGGCACTCGAATGCAATTGTGAAACTTTTTTGCAGTATTCTGAATCCTCCATTAAATTTCGGCAATAGACATTGAAATCTGGTATCCTGAACGGGGAATTGTTCAGTCTGAAAACCAGTTTCGTTTAGCAACAATCAAAATCGGCGACTGAAACTTGAGAACTTAATTTGACCATTTTCACCTGCAGATGCAGGACGATATTTTTTCATGTATGATAATTACTAAATAAATGTGTTATTAAAACTATTTAACAGTTATCAGAAATTAAATTGCTATGCTAAAAATAATCAATCAACAGTTCAGCTAAAGAATAACCAAACGATTGGGGGGGGGGCTAATGCTTTTGAATTTAATTTAATTATGTGTGATCAAAATTAGCCAAAGTGGCTAATATTAGATAAAACCATGCAAACCTGATTACAACTGCGATTTATTGTAACAGTTCTTCATTAGGTAAAACTGGACCGCGGAGAGATGGCGGGTGACCTTGAAGTGGAAACTGACCGCTTTATTTTGTAATAGGTCGTCAGAGTGATTAAGCAGTAAGTAAAAATTCTTATGTACGAGTAAGTAAAAAATAACTTTGAAGCTGATTCTGCCTATTTCAAGATGAAAGAGGTCCGTTTCCGCTTCGAGGTCAAGCTATAACATTCTCTCTCCAGATTGTCGGGCGCAAAAGATCACTAAAAAGTCAAATTGCTACAAAAAAGAAAGACAGAGAGAAAAGGAAAAAAAAGATAAGCAAAAAAGGTAAACTATTTTAATAAAAACAGTCACCTCCGAAAAATGTAAGGAAATAAATTTAAAGATTCTAGAGCGGCATAAGTTTATTTTATCGTAGGCACAATAAGTTGGATTCTTATTTAACGCAAAATTTAATTATAATTTTCAAAATCAAAATAAATTCTAATACATTTATTGTCATCTGACTCCCAAATTTCCCCACCGCCCCCCTATTGCCCAAAATATACCCACCGCCCCCCTACTGCCCAAAACATGTTCACCGCCCCTCAGCATCTTCCCACCGCCCACAGGGGGGCGGTACCGCCCCCGTTGAGAACCACTGGTCTAAATGATCTACGCTTATAGTTCACAGCAAAAAAGACTGCTTCACGATTTAGAGAATTCTTATGACAAATAGGGAACCGAAATCTTGTAATTGTTACTTCTGTTTTTACAATTTCCATGGCTATAACTGAAAACAATCAAAAGCAAGTTTCTTATCCTGATAACATTATATTTGTCATATGCGCCGTTTCTCATACAGTTGGTATAACAGTTCTTTTGGATCCAGTTGTATTACCAGTCATCTCTTCAGAGCATTCAGAAGCTTTCTATACCCAATATAATCCCTCTAGAGATGATTCACTTACGCCCTTCACTTAGGTTGAACCAAATAATCTGTCTGCCAAAAAGAGTATTGTTATCGACTCTGCTCATAAAATTAGGTGTGATGAAGCAATTGTTCAAGGCTGTACCAAAAAATAGTGATTGTTTCAAATACATGTGCAGAAAGTTTCCGGGTTGATCCGAACTTAAGCTGAAAGAAAGAATCTTTATAGGTCCAGAAATTCACAAGCATACGAAGTATAAAGAATTTGAGACTAATAAGAAAAAAAAGGGAAAAAGAAGCTTGCGTTGCCTTTAAAATTTTAAGTTGTGATTAGTAAATTTCTATATAATTACAAAGGTTCAGATTAAAAAATAATCATAATTAATATGCTGGGCAAAGTCTAAGCATTAAGCCTCTCCATGACGGCCCTGAAATTATATTTCCTTCATCTTCATGTGGATTTTAACCAGAAAATTTAGGATCAGTCTGTGAAACACAGGTGAAATACTATACCAAGACATCCAACATACGGAATAAAAATATCAAGAATGATAGAAATATGTAAATATATATAAACCTGTTTTGTTTTATTTTTTGCTGTTTGAAGTTTGTTTCAATCTTTCATGTACATTATTTGCTCCTCTTGGTCAATCGTCCATTTAATGTGTGTTACATCTTAATAAAAACAAATTCAAGCAGTATGTTAGTGATTTCCTTCCAGAATCTGCAACATAATTCGTTGTTAAAAGTTTAAAAATGAGAGAACGTTGAGTTTTTTTCTCTCTCAGATGAGGTTCGTGCAATCTGGCTACAGGGTCATTCCGTATAAAAACATTTTCAGAATTTTTCGTGCCTTACAAATTTTGATTTTGATGAAATTTAGTAATCTGTACATCTAACATCTGTACCAATATATTCTGTATACATCAACTATTTATTTTTTCCGAAAATTTTCTTATTCCTTACTTTCTTTTTTTTTTTTTTTTTGCTCCACGGATGAGTAAAATTTGACATTTTCATCCTTTTTCTTCCATTTAGACCAATAAAAAGTGATTGATTGCTGAATACTCAATATATATTATTTATAGATTCAGGATTGAGATTTTAAATATTCTCATAGATTATTTTCTATGTATTTAAATTAAAAAATTCTGCTTTTGCTAGATAAATTGTTCTGGTGAATACTTTTTGATAGAGGATTACAGCAAAAAAATTTTTTCAAAAAATCCTGATAAGATGGAGAAAAATGGAAGTCAATTTTTAAATCAGCCTACTAAATATGAAGATCAGTAAAAGTTTTTTTTTTTTCCAACTTTAATTTCGCTGGCCTGTGTAAATTGACTTTATTACTTATATTGTCATATGAGCAGTGGCGCATCCGAAGGGGGTGATCAGGGATGAAACTCCCTAAAAAAGGCAGAAAACTTTTTTTTTCGACCACAGTACTAAAACTTATATCCTCCTACGACTTTTTTTTTGGTTACGCCACATCTTATGAATGTTTGTGAAACAGCTCTAACCCTTCGAGGCAAGGTAGCTTCGCTTCAGGCCAACATTTTTTTTTCCAGCCAATCGTTGAAGTCGCTGCTTCAATTGGCTGGAAAAAAAATGGTTACCTCAAACGAAGCCACCGTGCTTCAAAGGATTAACACAGACTTTTCAGCAATACTAAAAGATAACATTTGCTCTCAATTCTGCATTTCCCTCCGCACCAAAACGGACTGCACCCAAACATGTAATCTCGAGAAACCATTTGCAAACTTTCTTACTTTTTCTTTTTCTGTAGCAATTACTGGTAGCGATTTCTTTTCTTCTATTGAGGAGCATCTAGAAAAGGATCGATGAAGGAAGAAAAGCATTGCTGTGTGCCAATTCTGAAGAATTCCCTAACGTTTATGAGAAATCTTTGCCGACGGGTGTCATATGATAGCGGGAGGAAAGGGTATTAGATTACCTTCGACTATTTATTTCCCTATTTCCTTTCAATGCTGTCAATCTAATCAGTTTCGAGGGATGGGGTGGGAAAAAGGATACTTTCGTTTTTCAAACAATACTGTGGGGAAAGTTTGGTTAATTTATAACTACCAGTAAAATAAAAATGCACAGTGATATACAACTCACTAGTTACAATAACAAGTGAAACAACAGGCACCAAAAAAGATCAATGAAGAATGAGCTAAAAGAAAAGCATTGGAAAATTTAAACACTTTTTTATAATTTTGTAAACTTTGTAAAGTTTTATAATTTCTCCTGCTATTTTTTTTCTTTTCAAATGTCGACTACAAGTGCTGTTACAAATACTAGTGCGGATGTCATTTACTGGTGATTTTACATTAGATCCACATGAACTTCAAACAAACTCAACATTGGATATTTTAGTTCAATTCGTTAAATTTTGAACGTTTACATGCCGTATACGTAATCTTAGAGGAAGCAAGGATTCTTGCTTGAGAGTCCAACCCTCTCTTTTAATTCCTCATATCGTTGAAATGGTGCATTAGTAAGTGCTTAATAAACTGTTCAAGTTGGGCGTGATTAAAGTAAACAGCTTAATGTTTTACTTTTCAACCAATAGTAACTTTCAATGAACAGAAACAAGAGCCAAGTTTAAAAAGTAGTATATTGTAGAATCTCTACTAACGCGAGGGATGCGTACCAAGACCCCTTGCGTAAGTTGAAATTTCGCGTTGTGGAAAAGCATATGTATACGAGTTTTTCATAAACATAACCAAAATTTTAGAAGCTGTTTTGTTCAACATAAAATTCTGTTACGATGCACAAAATCAATGATAGAGAGAGAGACATAAAATGACAGTAGGGTACGGTAGAGTATCTAGGAATAATAAAAAGTTGCATTATATAAGTGCTATACAGTAAATACAATAACAATATTTATTTTTTTCAAAATTAGGATGATGATGATTTATGCTGCATGATCGCATCGCATAGTAATATAAATGTATTTCTAAATGCAGTTGCTTCTGCCATTCTTTCATAACGTGTCCATATATAGTAACACCGCTCTTCCTGGTCCCATCAATCCACAATACAAGACCAGCTTTCATTTTCATAATGTTTACATTTTCTTCAGACACAGTTCTGCAATGCTAGATGTTGATATTAAATTATCAGCTTTAACGGATTTCCTTTTCTTAACTTTTAATTGTGCATATGGAAGATTTACTTATACCCAATTGTTGTGCTAACTTTAACCTCTAACTTAAACATCAGTGGTTCAAGCACATGAGGAATCTTTACCTTTTCTTTAAATGTCAGAAACTTTATCTTTTTCTTTCCATCTTCACAAACTTAAGAGAAAACAACGCACTTTTAAATACCACTGTATTTCATCAATTTTCGCATTTGGTCTGAAAAAATTTATGAAAAATGCATAGTGGTTATTTGTATGTGTTACGGCCAAAGCCCGAAGTTGGATAATTCGCGAAGTGGCCAACATCGCCTTAAAATGATTGGCCAATATCCGATCTTTCCTTGATTTCGGGGTTTGGCCAGCCAGTTCGCGAAGTGGCATGGGGCGATCATCCAAAGTAAGAAGAAAAACGTCATGAGAAAACGTTGTGTGTTTGTATATCGTTTTGCTCATGATAATCACATTATAGCTGCCACAGAGGAGTTCTTCGTCGAAACCGCCCCTCATAGGTGCCTACACTACAAAAAAGAAAATGTTGTTTTTATAGTATAATATTGAAAGCACACTGCAAAAACTGAACTGTTATTTTTACAGTTTTATACTGGCAGCCGAGGCTCCAATTTAAAACTGTAAAATGCACAAAAATAAACTGCAAAACTGGCAATTTTAGTTTTTTACTGTAAACTTAGCAACTTTACAGTTTATTGCCGTAAAATTTAGCTGTATTATACCGTAAAAACAACAGTATAACACTGGCAGCAGAGGTTCCAGTTTAAAACTGTAAAATGCATGTTAATAAACTAAAATTGGGCAAAATTATCAATTCTACTATTTATTACCATAAAATTAACTGTATTATACTGTAAACACAACAGTATAATACTAGCAGCGGAGGTCCCAGTTTAAAACTGTAAAATCCACAGTAATAAACTAAAACTAGCAATTTTACATTTCTTACTGTAAAATTACTGTAAAATTAGCTGTACTATACTCTAAAATCAACTTTTTTTTTTTTTTTACAGTATAGTATCCTCCCTTCGGAACAAAGGCCAAGTACGGTGGCCAGGAGCGGATTCAGGGGTTAGTTTAAGGGTTAGCTGACCCCCCTGTGATAAAAAAAAATTATCAGTAGCGCAGTCATTATCAATCTTTCTTTCAATGAATCAATAATTTTAGACATGTATTAATAATGAGCAAAAGATATTAAATTTTATTTGCTTGAAGAATTTTATAATTCCAATATTCGCGTTGCATGTTGACAATTTGTAAATATTATTATTTATAGTTCTCCTAACAGTACATTTTTATCAGAATAAAGTTGTAGTTAATTTAGTTGAATATTATAAAAAAATTGCATGCTGTGCAGTATTGTATGTGGTTTTGAAGAAGGTTTAAATTTTACATGATTCGTTTTCCTTCCGCTTAACTGATACTTTGTAAGGTAAAAAACATTAATCTCTTTCGTAATATGGATCTCGTTGGGGGAAAAAAAAAAAAGCGAAGTATCGAAAACACGATATAACGGAGGCCATAAAAATAACGATTTAATTAACGTACAAATAACTGACATGTGTAGCCTTGCCCCTCATTCCCCTACTGTGTGTGAAATTTCGCAGTTGCCGAATGAAAGTTCATTCACGACACCAATATTTAGTAGCCAGTAAAGGAAGAGAATACCTACTGTCTAACATTTTTTCGCGAGACCTCCGTCGAATCTGTGCACGCTCCAAATCTCTTCTGACCTTCTCGAAATAGGGGGGAAATGCAACGAGGAAGTAGCAAGTGAACAAAAACTGAAGGCATCGGGAAGTGCGCATCCTAAACCTATCTCCCCTTTTTCAAATGGAAGCGCTCGTGGCTGCCAGGCGCACAATACGTAAACAGACAGTACGCACATCGATTCCCTCCCAAAGATGATCGTGTTACGGGTGAGGAATTCACGTGAGCTCTAAAATTCATTGCTTTTGAAAACCTCGTGCCACATTCATTTCGTGTAAATCAAATCGCGTTATAGTGCGAGTTCAGTGTACTTTGAATTTGGTTATGTGAAGAATTGAAGAAATGTTTCATGAATTAGTTTCAAAAGAAGGCTAGAGTCTTCTGTTTTTTTCTCTACATTTTTACCAGAAGGGCTAATAAAACATTAATAAGATGTTAGCCACACCCTGTAGTTTCTTTTTATCTCGTGTGCATGAGGTTGTTGCATGAGGGTTATTGCATGAGGGTGTTGCATGAGGGTGTTGCATGAGGTTGTTGCACAGTTGCATGAGGTTTGCAACCCGCAACAGCGGGTTGCAGACCTCATGCAACTCAGCAAACTTTTCGAACGATCCCAACTTATTGAAAATTATTAAGTTTAGGAGTTGACATAAAATGCATAAGAAAAAATAGAAGAGACATTTTTATAAAGATCTCGAGGGGGGGGGGAGATCTGTGGAGAAAGGAGAGTGATAGTATTTTATTAGCCTCGCATTAATTTTCTCTTTGAGAGACCATGAAAGAGAAAGATCACTCTTAACCACATCCTTTTATGAACCATCCCAGAGAAATTTTATACAATATTTCATTTTTAAAATTAACTGTTGTACAGTGATAAAAAAAATACAGTTCATTTTGCTAAAGGCATCACTCATGTATAAGTGATTTCTTGAACAAGAAATATACTTTTATCTCTTTTTCTGGTGAAAAAATAAATAATAAACTGTCACGAGCAGAACATGGAAATGCTATTTTTCGTAGAACTGGCTTTGTCGTATCCTTTAGCATCCGTCTAATTTACAAAAAACGACTTTTCAGAGACAGTCTATATCCCCCTTCTCACTTTAGACGTTTTAGAGCAAAATTGGATGCGATAAAGGAATTTCACAGTTTGAAAAAGGACTTTAAGGATAAGACCACCTTTGAAATGCAAATTACCAAAATTTTATTCTCTGTTTTAAAAGAGTAAGTTGTTATGCATTTCAGCTGCACTCAAGAGCCAGTATTTGTTAAAAGTCATATAATACAGGGTGTTACGGGAGGGTTTCGGAATCGCAGTTGGACTGAATTTGGAGAAATGGCGTCTAAACCGGAATCTTTAAAATTCCAAAAGTGGGAGTCTGTCATTTTCTATCCGACTTCCTAATCCTGGTTATGGGACATATTTTTCACCAGTGTTACACCTAAAAATATTTTTACCCAGTAAAAATCATGAACAGTAATGCGGTTCATTTAGCGGAAAATTTTTAAGAATAAAGGATAAATTTTGAAGAGATGAAAAGTACAACTTCACAGATAAACATTTCTATCGGACAGTTAATTTACAATAAAAACTTCTAATGAGAGGAAACATAGCAGCCTCTATCTCCTTCTGAATTAAAAATTTGAAACGTATAAATATAAAATGCGTACAGAAAATGTTCGTGAATTAAATAAAACTAGATGTTCCAAATATAAAAATACTTGTGGATAATTTGGTGTGCACTCGATTCCGTGTTAGAGCAAGAGCAAGATCCCACGTCTGTCAGGCCAACGTCATTTTATAAAGGCTCAAAAGTACACCACATCAGTGAAGAACGGTTTGTTATTAGTTAAACTGAATCGCTTTGGCAAGAAACAGGCGTCAAAAAGTGCGTCAAAAACTAAACATTAAGCCATTAATGCCTGACTTTTTTTTGCAAAGATATTTTGTATACTGGTTACAAACTGTTTAATGGACAGGAAAAATAATATAAAAAAATGTTATGTAAAAAATAATTTTCTTATTAAGGAAACAAAAATCGTTCCTTAAAAGTTACGCTAGACCCCAGAGGTTACATACTTTTTTTACTAAATTTTTTTCTGCCTACGATATAATATTCAAAAAGACATTTTATACGAAGAAATAAAATCAGCAATTAACACAAACTGGGAAGCTGGGAATAACTTTGAAAACTTAGCTTTTTTTCTTAAGCTTGTGAACGATGTAATTTTTTATAAATATCATATTAAAACTGCCACAGAACACACTTTACAATGGTTATGTGCTACAATCTGTTTATAACGAATTGAAACAATACCAAGGTACTAAATGAACACTCTTATTTGGTTGAAATGTTCATTTTTGGGAAATTCAGACCCTTTTTGGACCGTCCCTGAAAAGGGACGCTAGGCATTAATGGGTTAAGGAGTCATTCCATGTCAAGTAACCTCTTCGTCTCCACCCAACCATCTCCAGCTTAAAAGAAATTTTATACAAGTGCAGACATGCTTTTGAAACTAACCTACACAATTTTTCAGCTTCCAAGACCCAAACGCTATGGATCTGGGATCAATAAAAAATAGGGGGGGGGGGACTCCAAAATGGCGGATCAGCTTTGCCTATTTTTATATAATAGCAGTCAATTTAAAAATGTTACGTTAGTCACATCTAAACTGTTAGATTAATCACAGCTCAACTGTTAAAGTCCAAGAGCCAGTGGCCGGCAGACTTACGGTATTTTAGCAAGCTTCATTTTTTCATCAATGTCTTATACCTGCCGTTCACGGAATGGACACTCGTTAAGCTAAAAGCGGGTTCCTATAGGGGCGGTGGGGCGCGAAAGGTGCCAAAAAAGGATGAAAATTTACATCATTTTAGCAAAGCTGATTTTTTGATGTGTTGAAGGTGTTGATTGGTACTATTGAAAAATCATAATGGCAGACGTCCAGGAGGGTCCAAAATGGTGGCAGACGACCGTGAAAAAAACATTAAAAAAATGAGTGACTGCTATATCTCAGGAAGTAAGTGGCGGAATCAAACAAAAATTGGTCTATAGGTAGACCCTATAATGTACAAGTGCTGATTAAATTTTTGGATCAATATCTTAAACGGGGTTGAGCAATTCAACGTGTATTTTTATTACTTGTGACTGCTATATCTCAAAAAGTAATCAGCGGAATCAAACAAAAATTGGTCTATAGATAGACCCTATAGTGTACAAGTGCTGATTTATTTTTTGAATCAATATCTTAAACAGGGATTCAGCAATTTAACGTGTATTCTCATTATTGTGACTGCTATATCTCGAAAAGTAATGAGCATAATCGAACAAAAATTGATCCTCAGGTAGGCCTTAGAGATTGCAAGAACCGATTAAAATTTGGTGCTAGTATCTCTAAGGGTGGTGGTGCAATCGAACGTTCTCTATTTTTCATTGCAACTGCTATATCTCAAAAAATATTGTTGCTATTTCAGTGAAATTTGGAATCGAATGGAACCAAAAAGAAATAAACGCCAATTCTATCAGCCATCAAACACCAAAAGGGGTGTTCGTCCTTGATATTTTTTCCGCCAAATTAAATAAACAATATGAAAGATAAATCCAATTAAAAAAATTTGCTTTCGAGCGATTTAACTGTTGGCAAAACATCGGAAAACTTCCAATCATTTTATAAATTTTTTTTATCCGTTGTCATTTTCTATTTGTTAATAAATACAGTTTTTTTATAATTGATTTACTCAAGGCTTTTACAATGATTTCCAATTTCGCGCTTTGACTCTTTTTGCTGGGGTATTTCTAGAATTGGAAAATGTTCGATATGTTAGATAATATTTTGTTTCGTAAGCCTATGCGAATAAATATTTACCTGCTCTTTTACTTATGAAAGAAAATGAATCACACATTCTTTGCACAGGCATTGGTTTCAAAAGTTTCATGCCGAATGAATTAATATCGCCTATTTCCAATCATCGACATCTTCCCGTTTCGGAAATGTCAGAATTTTGCAGTAGCGATTGTATGAGTGGTATACGTTAGATCCAAGTATTGATAAGAAAGATATCGAATAAAATTTCGTGATGGCCAATACATACTAGTTTTCCTTCTTTTTTTTTCCCTCAATATAAATAGGAAGAGTATCAATATTTACAGGAGTGATATCGCACCCTTGCTACAAAAGTGCCACAACTCAAAAAACTACGTTTTCCAGGAATTGCAAAAAACTGTTCCAGGGCTGACTAGGCACATTTTAGTATTTTTGAATTTATCAATATGAAGACCGATACATCTCAAACTATGATCGTTAGTTACGCACTGTACTCTACGACGCGACGGCTGGACAACTCAAGTTGTGGCATTTCAGTGGAAGGGGTCCTATGCATCTTGATAACAACAAAACGCCATAACTGCCCTTTGGCGGCTGATTTTTCAATGCAACTTCTGGCTCTTTTGAAGATTGGTAGAGACGTGTAAACTACGTCTAATGACGGTCATAACTCAAAAATTACAATTTTTGAGTTGTGGCACTTTTGTAGCAAGGGTGCAATATACTCACGTAATAAATTTATCTAATAGTGGTATGGCCTGCTTCAGGTACATTACAGGATTCTTTCTCCAGCGATACATCCTTTTCGGCAATGTTAATATGCTTTTACAAAGTCATCTTTTTCGGATGTAGCAGGATTTTCATCATGTAAATTATTTTGTACAATTGTAAGCACAAACTGAGTTGTCAATAGAAGTTGATTCTCGGCAAATAAGAGTTTTAAAGATTGGGCACTGGATTAGGAAGTTGATAATGAAGAAATTCCTTTTGCTTTCGCGTAAGTATGAAAAAAAGATCCGTTTTAATATTGTAAAGATGATGTACATCCAAAATTTCTTGCGGTAATATAATGTCACTATACTTAAGCTAATGATTTTTTCGCAAATGTAAAATATCCTGACACTTTTTAAAACTTTCTTCTGAAAATAACTGAATATATTTTCCTCTATTAGTAACGCAATAAATGCACACTTTAGATCAAATGACATGATTTAATTTTCGAAAAAGCATAATACATAAATCAAAAGAAAATAACATATTTTCAGTAAATATCTCGTACAGCTTGCTACGATGCTTCTCTACCGGATTTCTGTAACTTAAAACTAAAATCATTGAAATTACTCAAATGTTTTGCCAATAATTAAATCGCACAAAAGCATGATTTTAATGGGATTTATCTTTCAGATTCTTGATTGAATTTAGAGGAAAATATATCAAAAATGAGTTCCTCTTGTAGGGTTTGGCGATAAAATCGAATTGGCGCTTGTTCCGTGTAGGTTCCATTCTATTGCAAATTTCATTTTAAAAGCAGCAATACTGCCACGCTAAGCGCAAATGTGGTACCTGCAGACGATATGAAACTGAGATCTTTTATCCTTAGCACTGCAGAACATTTCTTGAGATATAGCAGTTGCAATGAAAAATAGAGAACGTTCGATTGCACCACCACCCTTAGAGACATTAGCAAAAAAAATTTATCGGTTCTTACATCCTCTAAGGCATACCTGAGGATCAATTTTTGTTTGATTCCGCTTATTACTTTTCGAGATATAGCAGTCACAATAATGAGAATACACGTTAGATTGCTGAATCCCCGTTTAAGATATTTATCCAAAAAATCAGTACCTCTATACTATAGGGTCTACCTCTAGATCAATTTTTGTTTGATTCCGCTCATTACTTTTTGTGACATAGCAGTCACAAGTAGTGAGAATACACGTTGAATTTCTCAACCCCCATTTAAGATATTGATCCAAAAATTAAATCAGCACCTGCACATTATAGGGTCTACCTATAGACCAATTTTTGTTTGATTCCACCTTTTACTTTCTGAGGTATAGCAGTCACCTATTTTTTTTATGTTTTTTTCACAGTCGTCTGCCACCACTTTGGAACCCTTTTGGACGTCTACCATTGTGATTTTTCAATAGTACCAATCAGCACCTTCAACATATCAAAAAATCAGCTTTGCTAAAATGACATAAATTTTCATCCTTTTTTGGCATCTTTCGCTCCCCGTCGCCCTGAACGGCAGATATAGGACATTGTCTGATGAAAAAATGAAGCTTGTTCAAATACCGTCCCAAATAGCACACTTCGTTTTTAAAGGTTGTAAAATGGTTATTAACGTTGTAATAACCGCTTAAAAACGTTTATAAAAAGTTTAAAGGGTATTTGTGCTACCTGGGGTAAGTCTGCCGGCCACTGGCTCTTAGAGATTATTACGTTAATCACACTAATAAATGTGCGTCTACTATATTTAGAATAAATGTTTTGCACCCTTTAAGTAACTATGATACAGACGGAAGAAAATAAAGTTTTGACTAGTATAATGCTACAGTTTAGTTTTTAAATAGAAAATAGCGCTTTTTTGTGACTAACGTAACACAGTATAAAAACTATGAAATAATCAAACTAAGTAAAATGCTTATCTTATATAGTGTGTAAAAACAGCAGTCATTTTTAGTAGACCTAAATCTAAACTTTCATAGTAAACATAGTTTTTTTAACAATTCGCATAGACTTTTATATCATAAAAGAAAACTGTGACCCATGTTTTTTTGAATATGTGAAGACTTTTTACAATTATGCACGAATGGAGCTATAAGAAAAATACCAATTATAAATTTTGCAAACTGTTAACAGATTTATAGACTCGAATAAAATGATTGGTCACAGGGCAGAAAGAACATTTTGTTTTCTGAGGTTGACATTTTTATGGAATACCCACATATAAAAGGGTGATTTTTCTCTCCCCTAGACCTCTCGAAATGACAACATGTTCCAAACTCTATAAATAATTATTGCTATTATCATTTTTGAATAACAAGTGTCTTGCAAGGAACTGTTGAAACAATGTATATGGGCGATTCTCTGTAAACTGGTAATTAGCTGTCCGGACCAAGTATTTGAGAAATAATAAAGTGTAATAAAGTAATTATCCCTCTTAATACAAGTAAAGCATTAATACTTTGTGGGCCAATTGTATTTGAAGCGATAACAATTTATTTTTTTTTTTTCTAGAAATTATCTAAGCACCAAAAACACAGTCCCTTGGCTGTCCCAATCCCATTGGCTAAATGTTAAAGGTAGTATTTTAAAAAACTTAATAACACTACATAAATTTGGCAATTAATATTTAAAAATAGAATAATGAAGCTATATCTTTCTTACGAAATAAGATCTAATAACGTATTTCTAAAACATAATATTGTCATGTAAGTTCTGTCCAGAGTTTTTTCAAACAGTCCCCTGCAACAAATTCAAAGCTTCAATAAAAAAATCAGTTACTCTTGCAAATGTTTTTTGGCAAGAAGTTTAAAGTAACCAGTGTGAATTTGCTGAAATTGTTGAAAACTTTGCAGATATTACGCTGCAAAGAGCAAAAATACAGATACCTGGCACAATCCCCTGCCTAGTTATACTAGGCAGGGGAGTAACCCCCTATCATGATTTATCAGAAAAACACAAACTTCAATTGGCCCTCTATCAAACCAAAGTAATAGATTCATTTTCTGAGCAATAGTATTATAATTATACGAACATTTCAAAAAACCGTGCCCGGACAGATTTCGTGTGAAAAATGACGAGTTTACAGAGAATCGCCCATATGGGTGATTCTACGCTATTTGAATTCCGACGGCCAATGGAAAAACTTTATGTAAAACTGATTTTATTAATGTTTTTGTATGCTTAAGTATTACAGACTATTATCTTTCATATGGATCACCCAATTAATTCACCACAATTATTTTATTTTAGTATTTATAGCTGAAAATAGTCATAAATGTATACTCCCCTGGCCTGTTCAAATACTAGTTTTTATACAAACATGTTCGACGTTCAATTTTTACCAACTTGGCATAATGTTTTTTACCATAATCATACACTTACATTAACAAAGAAACATATTTCATCAGTAAACATTGAAAAAATATTTATTATTATTTTAAACAAATACGCTTTTCAACGGGCCATGTCAACAGTGTCACCCTCACCTGGCGAACTTCAAAGACTGAAATTTTGCATTGAAAATGCGTAAGGATGATGTTGATTGCGAATAACCAGTGTGCGAATAAAGCAAGTTTTGAATACAGGTCTTATAGAAATGAGTCCATACAATGATTTTACACCGAAAAATAAGTGAAATAATAGTAAATCAAACCAGAATTCTGCCAATAGTGTCACTCCCCTGGCAACGCATTTTCCCCTGGTATCGATACCCCCCCCCCCCCCAAAAAAATTGAAATTTCGTCTGGCCCTTTCCACTGCAATTAGTCTGGGAGCAACTGGTTTTCCGTGCGCTTTTTGTGATACAATTATGACAGTTGGTTTTTCTGAAAGGAATTGGTACCAGGAATACGAATTCGGATGTTGCCACCCCAAAAATAGTGCAGGGGGGCGTAAGGGGGGGCCAAAGTTTCTTCACTAAAATAATTATATCTTCATTATTTCATGGCTTGCAACCAGTTTTCAAAGCGTAAAATGCTTAAATCCACTCAAGAATAACATTATAAAGCATAAAAAGCTGAATTAAAATTGCTGACACGTGTTTCGGAGCTATTAAGAGCTCCTTTTTCAGTGTATAAGATGAGAGCTTATGAATGAAAATTCATCCGGCTGAAGGTGTTTTTTTCATTGAATAGAGGTTATCAAGGCCATCATTTGGACAACCAAGGGTGGGGGGGTGCCGCGTCCCCCCGCCGCTCCTTTTAGAACAAAATGCAAATGCACATTTGTGTACGCTTTTATCCTTCAACGCATAGTATACATTTAATTTGCACTCTTGCCCGGGACTGTAATCGCCCCACCCGGGGGGAAGGGGGTGAAAAATTAATGTTTTTAGTTATTTATTTATTTTTTTTTTTGATCAGGGAGAGGGGTTCAATTGCCCCCACTAATCTGATAACTTGTTCCTCTTAAAGATCAATTTTTTTCGTCATTTTTTGCCCACCACAATTTTTTGTAGCTTAAAGCACTGCTAAAGGAAGTTTTTGCAGCCACAAATGTGCTTTAAATAATATAAGCCAGTGATACTCATTGTGAGTGGTCTGAAACATGCCTGAATTTTTAAGTTAAAAAAATGAGAGCAAGATGTTTAATTATGTGTATTCAAATAATAATATAATGACAGCATTAATGAGCCCAAATTTCCCAGGGACTGCTTAACATTGTGTTTGTTTCTGTTGCTGAGTGTAAAAAGTAATTTTAAACTAACTAAACATTTATTGAAACTAAAATGTTTTATTTCATTATACATCACTATACATTTTCAGCTACATTTATGTGCAAACAAAATAGTTAAATAAAAATATGAAAGTAGAACTATAATTACAAATAACAGCACACATGCTACTCATTTGACAGTAGCATTTGAAAGAAAATGTAATATTTTTATTTAAATCAACCCGTGAATTAATTTTTCAGATTCTTGATCGTTTCAAACAGACATTGCTAGGAAGAATTTTAAAACAATAAGTCAAATAATAATAATATATAATACAAATTAAAAATCAGTTTCATTATCAGATTCATCTGAACTGCTCTCCTCATACCAGTGAAAACAGTGATTTTCATCATCTACATCCAAACATTCACACATGTCCGTGCATGGAAATCCGTTACGTCTGCGTTTTGTACAGCAGTACTTTTTTTGCATGAGCATTTTACCAGTTCTAGAATCACTTGTGGAGCAGGTTCCATTCTGGTCATCTGGGGAATAAATCCGCTGTCTAGCATTTCCCAACCATAACCAGCATCTGGCTGTGGAATATTCGGACATGCAATGACATCATTTTGCCACATCATGGACTGATAATGTGCTCTCATGATAGCATAGCAAAGAGCTGATTGTATTGGTGGCATCTTCTCTGATTGGGCAATTTTCTTTTGAAATAACATGAACCGAACAGAGCCAACATATGATTTAGAACAGTTTGGCAGGTAAATTTTGCAAACAAACTGTTCTAAAGCACCAAAAATATCTTCAGATTGTGTAGAATTAATTCCTAAATATGCAAAAGCTTGCAAAATATTTTTATCAGACTGCTGCAAGGGTTTACCTTTTAGAGCAACCGTTCCTGTAGTGTCGCATCCAGTAAATGCATGAAAGCCAGGCAAGGCCTTTACCTTTTCTTTCCCTAAAGCATTCATATACAGGGTGTCCACTCCTATCGTGGACCAATAGCTAACTTCTAAACCGTTAGAGATAAGCATATAGTTCATTTAGGAAAAAATCTCTAAATTACGAAAGGAATTTTGGGTCTATTCAATGTTTTTCAAAAAATCAAATTTTGAAAGAGTTATGAAATTTAAATTTTTATACAGCCCCCCAGTCCTATCAATCATATTTAGTAAAACATTCTTGACACTGTAACGTTTAAAACTAAAAAAAAATCACTCTTCTACCACAAAAATTGACCGAGTTATGACGTTTTGAAAAATCAAGATTTTGCATTATTTCATGACGTCATGGAGAGATTGCTTAAGGGACCGCATGCGAAATCCTTCAAAATCTTGATTTTTCAAAACGTCATAACTCGGTCAATTTTTGTGGTAGAAGAGTGATTTTTTTTTAGTTTTAAACGTTACAGTGTCAAGAATGTTTTACTAAATATGATTGATAGGACTGGGGGGCTGTATAAAAATTTAAATTTCGTAACTCTTTCAAAATTTGATTTTTTGAAAAGCATTGAATAGACCCAAAATTCCTTTCGTAATTTGGAGATTTTTTCCTAAATAAACTATATGCGTATCTCTAACGGTTAAGAAATTAGCTATTGGTCCACGATTGGGGTGGACACCCTGTATATTGGTTTGAGAGCAATCTTTTTCTTTTACCATCTATGGATTACATCTATTACATTTTCTTTCAAATGCTACTGTCAAATGAGTAGCGTGTGTGTTGTTATTTGTAATTATAATTCTACTTTCATGTTTTTATTTAACTATTTTGTTTGCACATAAATGCAGCTGAAAATGTATAGTGATGTATAATGAAATAAAACATTTTAATTTCAATAAATGTTTAGTTAGTTTAAAATTACTTTTTACTCAACAACAGAAACAAACACAATGTTAAGCAGTCCATGGGAAATTTTGGTTCATTAATGTTGTCATTATATTATTATTTGAGTGAATACAAATAATTAAAAATCTTTCTCTCATTTTTTTAACTTAAAAATTCAGATATGTTTCAGACCACTCACAATGATCACCACACAAATGTCACTGGTTTATATTGTTTAAAGCACATTCGTGGCTACAAAAACTTCCTTTAGCAGTGCTTTAAGCGACAAAAAATTGTGGTGGGCGAAAAATGACGAAAAAAAATGCTCTTTAAGAGGAACAAGTTATCGGATTAGTGGGGGCAACGGAACCCCTTTCCCTGATCAAAAATAAAATTAATTAATTAATTAATTAAAATAAAATAAAATAAAATAAATAAATAAATTAATTAATTAATTTATTTATTTATTTTATTAATGGGACTGTAATTTATTTATTTTATTAATGGACTGTAATCACCCCCCCTCCCACAGAGGGGGGGTGATTACAGTCCCGGGCAGAAGTGCAAATTAAATGTATACTATGTGTTGAAGAAAAAAGGCGTACACAAATGTGCATTTGCATTTTGTTCTAAAAGGGGAGGGGGAGGCGCCCCCCCCCCTTGGTTGTCCAAATGATGGGCTTGATAACCCCTATTCAATGAAAAAAACACCTTCAACCAGATGAATTTTCATTCATAAGCTCTCATCTTATACACTGAAAAAGGAGCTCTTAATAGCTTCGAAACACGTGTCAGCAACTTGAATTCAGCTTTTTATGCTTTATAATGTTATTCTTGAGTGTATTTAAGCATTTTACGCATTTGAAAACTGGTTGTAAGCCATGAAATAATGAAGATATAATTATTTTAGTGAAGAAACTTTACCCCCCCCCCTTACGCCCCCCTGCACTATTTTTGGGGGTGGCAACATCCGAATTCGTATTCCTGGTGCCAATACCTTTCGGAAAAACTAACTGTCATAATTGTATCACAAAAAGCGCACGGAAATTAAAATTTGACCAGTTGCTCCTCCACTAAATCATAAAAATAGCGGCTACTAGTGATATACTGAGTGTGAAATTAAACAGATTATTTTTTCTTTGGGGACACAAAAAACGCATTGACCGTAGAATCACCCATATAAGTTTGATAATTTATGTTTCAATGCTGCGCGATACTTCACACACTGATACTACAACGAAAGTGAGAATTTTCTTTTTTTAGCACTTCAGAAAACCATATATTTTTATTTCTTCACACTTCTGCAGCTGTGTCATGAAAGCACAAAAACCTGTCGCGTATGTTGTTTACTATAAAGACTGCCAGATTCTTAAAGTGCTATAAAGATCCTCGTAAGGACGCCTCCGATACCTCATGCATAAGGAATTTTGGAAACGTTGCATGAAAAGATAACTCTGAAAAGACCTTCACAAGCATTTAGCTCTTATGTTAGGAATATAACTGCTAAAAAGTTGCTTCATCTTAAATGTAAAAGAAACTTTGTTGGGAAGAGGTTGTATGAAAAAAAAACTGTTTCTCTTCAGTCTGTAGCGTAAAATATGTATTCAGACAAAACACGCAAACACTATATATATATATACACTAATAATATAAAACTGAAGAGTTTGTTTGAACGCATTAATCTCCAGAACTACTAATTCGAATTAAAATTATTTTTGTGTTGAATAGTCCATTTAATCAGGAAGGCTTTAAGCTACATAATGTAAGAAGTTTTTTATAGTGAAAAATAATAATGGTCGAAATGCACCTGCGGATTAGTTTCCACTCTTCTCGAGAAACGGCGATCATTAAAAGTATTGTTTTGGCAAGTGTGTAGAGGGCGCTGTAACAGAACCAGACTGTTAAATGTCTTCATAATAATGTGATAGTTCCTATAGTTTAACTGGTTGAGCAGTTGGTCAAACGGTGCTTATACCTCGCATTCCAATGATTCCTACTTAACTTCCTCCTTAATTTTTCATTGAAAATAATACAATTTCCCATAAAGGTTTCGTTTGCTGTAACCATTAATGAATCACAGGGACAAAGCATGTTGAAATAGATTTACGTCGGTATTTTTTCTCACGCGGACAACTATACTGCCGTAGGCAGGTAAACCGCAGTATCTGCAAAAATGAGTTTTCGAGATATTTGAAGAAACGCGATTTTGATTTCCCACAAAAATCAATAAAACACTGAACTTTGAACATAGGCGATACTATATGTTTATGGGTGATTCTACGGTCAATGCGATTTTTGTGTCCCGAAAGAAAAAATAGTCTGTTTAATTTCACATTCATTATTACACTAGTAGCCGCTATTTTTATGATTGTAGTGGTAAGGGCCAGACGAAATTTCAATTTTTGGGGGGTTTATCGATACCAGGGGAAAATGCGTTGCCAGGGGAGTGACACTATTGGCAGAATTCTGGTTTGATTTACTATTATTTCACTTATTTTTCGGTGTAAAATCAGAGTATGGACTCATTTCTACAAGACCTGTATTCAAAAAAAATTTTTGCGTTGTAATAAAATAAAAAAAATCAATCTTGAAAACACGACATGTTGCATACAAGTCGCACCGCAGATCCCAAATAAAAATACTTCCCGCATTATTTACGTTCATTCAAATTGCTTTCACAGGGGCAATTAAGAGTAAAAATGAAATTCATTATGCTTATAACACAGTTTCAATGTATATTTACCCTTTTTTGGAACAAAACTGCCAGGGAAGTGACGCCAGAGAAGTGACAAAATCACACATTACCTATAAAAACAACATCAAGCGTTCTTCTTACCAGAACTTTACGTAAACCGTGATATCTGCACACAATAAGCATTACATTATACATACGCACACTTATGTAACGATGAAATATAAAAAGTTATACTTACCAGGGGAAATACTACAGCGACTGGCGCAGTACGCTTTGAGGCACTTTCAACGAGAACCGATGCAATAATATTCGAATTTTTTAAAAAACTCTTAGCTTGCTTTTAACTTTACTCAGTATTACACTGGTTATTCGCAATCAACATCATCCTTATGCATTTTTTATGCGAAATTTCAGTCTTTGAAGTTCGCCAGGTGAGGGTGACACTGTTGATATGGCCCGTTGAAAAGTGTATTTTTTAAAAATAATAATAAATATTTTTTCATTGTTCACTGATGAAATATGTTTCTCTGTTAATGTAAGTGTATGATTACGGCAAAAAACATTATGCCAAGTTAGCAAAAATTGAACGTCGAACATGTTTGCATAAAAATTAGTATTTGGACAGGCCAGGGGAGCATACATTTATGACTATTTTCAGCTATAAATGATAAAATAAAATAATTGTAGTGAATTAATTGGGTGGTCCATATAAAAGATAATAGTCTGTAATGCTTAAGCATACAAAAACATTTATAAAATCAGTCTTACATGAAGTTTTTCCATTGGCCGTCTGAATTCAAATAGCGTAGAATCATCCTTATACCGAAATATTTTTTAGGTAATCGATTTAATTTTGATTTCGCAAGCGCGGAAAGTGGTAAATTAGATACTGCTGTTTACCTGCCTTTTTCACTCCTGATTGTCATACGGATTTGACTGGCAGTCGGCAGTAACTGCACAGTATGCTACTAAATGTCTAGTGCTTACATATTCGCCAACATGCGGAGTAGATATGTTTTTACGAAATATATTATTGCATTGTGAAGGATACGTTTTATTTAAAAATACACATAAATACCGTGTATCCACTTGACATAGATTTAATATAAACGAACGCGAAATATAATTAAAAAATATAATGAAAGTGTATTGTATTATGCAAAATATGAAGCAAAACTTGAAGATTCTTCAGCCATTTTTACTTCCTTTTACTTAGTAAAGGAAGTATTGTGATCACGAAGAAAATTTCACTTAAGTTTAGGTCTAAATTTTGATTTTGCTCGCCCCCGAATGAATGTTGAGTAGTTTTTCCACCTATCAGCACGTGCATATGTTCCTACTAACATATAAACAGCCGAAATATCCTTTTCGACCATGCCCCAGTTAATTACGACGAGTTTTCTCGTGACGTCTGTATGTACGTATGTATGTGCGTAAGTATGTATGTTTGTATGTATGTGCGTATGTATGTCGCATAACTCAAAAACTATATGCCGTAGAAGAGTTGGGTATGTAGGCTCTGATGGGGGTCTAGTTGTGCACCTCCCCTTGTAATTGCATTCGAATGTTCCCAAGGGGGTCTTTTACCCCTTTGTGGGGTAAATCAATGTTAACCCATTAATGTCTAGCGTCCTTTTTTAGGGACGGGCCAAAAAGGGGTCTGAATTTCCCCAAAATGAACATTTCAACCAAATAATAGTGTTCAATTAGTACCTTGGTATTGTTTCAATTCGTTATTAACAGATTGCAGCACATAACCACTGTAAAGTGTGTTCTGTAGCAGTTTTAATATGATCTTTATCGAAAATCACATTGTTCACAATCTCAAGAAAAAAAGCTAAGTTTTCAAAGTAATTCCCAACTTCCCAGTTTATGTTCATTGCTGATTTTATTTCTTCTTATAAAAGGTCTATTTTATAGGAAGTATCGTAGACAGAAAAAAATTTTAGTAAAAAAAGTATGAACCCTCTGGGGTCTATCGTAACTTTTGAGGGACGATTTTTCTTTCCTTAATAAAAAACTAATTTTTGACATGATATTTTTTTAATTATTTTTTCTGTGCATTAGACACTATTTATAACCAGTATACAAAATATCTTTGAAAAAATAAATGTCAGGCACTAATGGGTTAATTTCCGTGCAGATTGAGTGATATGATTTGGTGCAACCACTTGGCGATACATCACCAAACTTTTGGTCGCCAAGTGTTTGCCGTCAAATTGACGACAAATTTGGGCGAAAAAATTATTATTTTTTTTTTTTTTGAATTTGGATTCAATTTGGCGCTATTGAGCACATTTTGCGAAAAATTCACTGAATCATGTTAAAATCGGCTATATTTAGAAAATAAATCATGGTAAAATATTATTTTGCATTGATTCGTAGCAAACTGGGGGGTGTAAATGTTTGAATTGTTATCTTGCTCACTCTAATGCACTATTTTAACACTTGAGGCATTTATTATGAAATTTAAACGTAAAAGGAAGTAGTGTGGCGTTCACACCAGATTTTTTTTTTAAATTACTACAAATCAGTTAATACTTTGTACTTTGCATCAAAACAAAAAATCCTTTTGAAAAAAATAGCGCTTGAAATGCTTGTTGTGCTGACGATTCTTTTCATAAAACTATTAAAAATGCAACATCTAGGTATTAAACTACAAAAACTATCGTCTGTTAGTATGAAAGCAACTGTAATTAAAAGAAAACTAAACAATGTAAATAAAATCATTTCATTGCTGCTGTTTTGTTTGTCGTCTGCCAAGTTTTGCTTGTGTATCAATGAAATCGTGAAAAATATTGTCTGCTAGTGGAGAGAAACTTTATTTGAAAGAAAAAAAATCTGGTATGGACCCCACACTACTTCCTTTTACGTGTAAATTTTTTAGTAGATGCCTTAAGTGTTTGGTGCTTGGAGTGAGCAAGATAACAATTCAAACATTTACGCCCCTAATGTGCCACGAAACGATGTAAAAAATGATTTAAAACGATTCATTTTCTAAATATCGGCGATTTTAGCATCATTCAGTGGATTTTTCGCAAAACACTGCCAATAGCGCTAATTTGAATCCAAACTCATAAAATAATTTTTTTCGCCAAATTTGTCGCCAATTTGGCGATAGGTCACCAAATTGGCGGCAAGCACTTGGCGACCAAAAGCTTGGCGATATAACCCCAAGTGGTAGCGCCAATTTATATCACTTAAGTCTGCATTGATATTAACACTGATTCACCCCAAATCATATACATATCATATCGTGGTGTACTTAAATTAGTTTTTAAACAGACCGTTATCTTATTAACGCGGGTGAAAAAACGGGGCACAGCTATGTCCTAATAAAGGTTTATGAAGCACAACTTATATCCATGATAATACAAAGGAATTCTTTTTCCTCATTTTTTGTTCAAAGGTTGCCCGTGCAACGCCGGGCTACGCAGCTAGTAAATGCTAATATATATATATATATATATATATATATATATATATATATATATATATATATATATATATATATATATATATATATTATATATATATATATATATATATATATATATATATATATATACAGACACACAGCGTGTCCCCGTTTAACATGTAAGACCTCAATTTTCGCAAGCAAAGTTGAGGTACTAAAAGTTTGAAGTAAAAGAAATATCAAAATACAAAGTCTAGCTAAACAAAGTGTAGGCCCCTAGGTCCTTCCAAAAATCCTGAGAGTTTTTGCTCTTCAAAAAAAGTGAAAGGAGACTTTAACATTAAAGCAAATGTGTTAAAGCATGATTAAAACCCACACACATACACACAAATGCAAAAATATGTGCTAAACTTGTAAAAATTACAGCTATGAAAAACTTGTTCACTAACTGTTTTTTGCTCATAAAAGGAATAAACAATTCCTAACAACTCCCCAGAAGCGCTCATACAAGTAATCATAAGAACAAATAATAATAATATAAATTTAAAAAAAAATTTTCAACAAATTCAAAAGTTATAAGTAGAAATATTGAAAGTTAAAAACTAACAACAATTACTGGTTTAAAAGATTCGTTAGGGAGGGTGGGGGGTGCCTAGTTTGCATCTTACTGATTTGTTGCAGAGGGCGGGATCAAAATTTACAGATTCGGGCTTGTCTATGAAGTTTTATAAATATAATTTTAAAATCCATAAAAATTAGAAATTACAAAACATATATTGTTAATTGTGAACGTCTTATGAGTCCTTTGAGAATTTTTGGAACTTATAGTGCATAAAATTGCAGATCAATCAGCGCCTTAAGATAAAACGAACAAACCATTGTAATTATTTTTGCCCGATCGAGCTAAAATAACACTCAAACCCTGCTAAACGTTGATGCACCCTTTCCGAAGAAAATCCGTATGTTTCCAAATAGGTTTTTTTTTTTTTTTTTGCACAAAAAAAAGAACCATTCATAAATACATATTGTAAACTAATTCCACTGAAATGTAAAATACAATTGTTTGAATGAATGATATGCAAAAAATAAAAGAAAAAAAAAGGAGAAGAAAAAAAATTGCACTATTTTGGTGCCCCCCGAAATTACGGAATCCCAAATCCACATGGCAGTATGAGAGTGAGTAATTTGAAAATGTAAAGCAGGAACAGTTTTGTGTCTAGCTTTCTGAGAACGTGAAAAATAGTGTGATATCAGCGTAAAATAAACATAAAGGAAAGAAGGTTAAACTAGATGGTTCAAAATTTTTATGGTTTTTGTATCAATGAACTGGAATATTTGTTAAAAATTGTAATGCATTAAAAATTAATAACGTTCATTAAGCAACTCAGATTTTAACTTTTATGATCAAACAGATGAATGATCTATATGTTTTTAATGTTAGTACATTTTTTTAGCTTTATTTCGAAAATAATGTCATTTGATCTTTGAAACAAAATTTCAGGAAGATATTATCTGAAAAACAATCTGACAACTGTCTATCAGATAGAAATACGTGTAGAGAAAGCTTCAATGAATATAATACATTCAAACTGTGTTCTTGATTTGGCTCAGATAAAGTTGAATATTTCTGTCATGCTTTTGATGAGTAGGAAAAAAATATTCCTAATGTGCGAAAGCTTTTCAGAAAGGAATGCATATGTAAGGAATATGGTAAACAGTATTAATTCTGATGTTAAATACAAAGACTTTCCTGTAGAGTTACTTGCACAGAATTTTCTTTACATTCCGCAAACGTATCCTACAGTGATATTATAATCTAATTTTATTTTCCTCTTTAGAAAAATACAAAAATGAAATCATCATTTAAATGTTATATTAATTAATTTAATAAATTAGATTTTTTTTTGCAAAAAAAAAAAATAGAGTAAATGCTTCTTGCTTTTAATTCCAACGTTTGTCGGCAGTGGACTTAAAGTTTCCCTTAATTTTTCAGCACTTTCATTATATGTGTAAGCAAAAATGGCATCCGTTCAGGAGAAGACATAAATTGCAATCAGTACTACGAGTTTAGATCCAAAGGTCTGGCACTAAGGCAGCTTTGTTGTGTTTACATAAAAAGACATATTCTGAGAATACTCAATTTTTTCACTTTTTTTTCTAGATGCTATCCCAGGTAGCACAATTAACCTTTAAACGTTTTATAAACGTTTTTAAGCGGTTGTTACAACGTTAATAACCATTTTACAACCTTTAAAAAACGAAGTGTGCTACTTGGGGTCAAGTAGTCAGTTGTCTCCAAAGGTGATTTAGTTTCCTAATTGAAGGGCCAAGTGGATAAAGGTGATATGTGACATTTGAATTTCGACGATTTACACAAATTCAAATTAGTGTGTGCTCAATTGTGTTAACTCACAAACACAATTGAAGAGGCAAGTGAATAAAGGTGATATGTGACAATATTTTAAAGTTTTAGAAAAAGCTTTAAAAAAAATACCTTACCACCTTCATCCATGATAAAAAGTGTGTTTTTCAAAAATTGTCACAATTCACCTTTATCCACTTGCCCCTTCATTTCTTTTTCAGCTGTGAACATCTATAGCATGAATTGCGAATTCAATTATCTGTAGAAAGTAATCGTTACTTCATGAAAACATGCCAATCCTCTATTTTGAAAACGTTTGATTATTCCCGAGTACATTTTTTTCATAGGGAAACAATGGACACTTAGCAAAGCATTTTTTTGTGACTTTTTAAAACTTTCTCTAAATTATAACTCAATAAAATAGAGGGAGAGATAAATATTTAATTTTAGTTTTAATTTGAAAACGAATAGAATAAAGCCTTAATTTACTGAGACGATAACGTTTATTAAACTAATTAAATAAATCAAGTTCTACTTATGCGGTAGATGGATAATGAGTACGAAGTTTGAACATAGGCACTAATAAAACAAAAAACCAAACCGGCACAAAATATTTAAGAAAATCAATGAAAAAAACTTTACCTAATTGTGTGAATCGGTACATTTTTCAACTTCGATCATAAAACAAATTTTGAAAAAAATTTCTAAACTAAATTGTAGGTAATTTTGTAGGTAATTTTGTGCTCTTATGTTTACTCGTATATGCATATAAATGTATGTATACAAGTGCAGAAATACAAATACACCCCACTATACGATTATACTCGTATTAACTCGTATATACTCCTGTTTACAAACGTATAAACACGTAAATGTATGTATATATGCGCAAAAATACAAATATGCCCCAACACGCGAGTATACTCCGGGTTCACACTTATATTCCTGTGTATACTCGTATGTGCATGTAAATGTATGTATACAAGCGCAGAAATATAAATATATCCTAACGCACGAGTATGCTCGTATTAACTCGCATATACTCATATTTACACGTATATGCACATAAGCGCAGAAATAAATATATTCATACACACGTGGGTACTTGTGTATGCATGAATGTACTTGTAAAAGTACATATATCATAGTATTAGTTTAAAATCAATCTAGATTTATATCAATCTGATTTTTAATTTTAGTCTAATTTTAATCAGATGAAATGTAATCCGATTACATTAGTTTTGATTAAATCAATCCGATTACATTAGTTTTGATTAAATCAATCCGATTACATTAGTCTCGACTAAATAAATCTGATTACACTAGTCCGTACTAAATTAATTCGCACTAAATCAATCATTTTCACAGATTAAGTTAGTTTAAAGTAACGCCAATACTGCCGTGCTAAGCGCAAAAGTCGTATCTGCACTTTTTAACAAAATTGAGTTATTTCCACCAGGTGGCTCTTTGTGACGTAGTTTTTCTTCAACACATAATTATATGGTCATTTGGAAACTGGAAATATTTTTTTTAAAAATCTGAAAAAGTTTCATCTGAATCAAACACATGGTGGCGCAAAACTTTAAAGAGTAATATCTCAGTTTGAGCTCGTTTGAAACTGCAGATATCACTTTTGCGCTTAGAACGACAGAATAGTCGTCTGTGAATAGAATGTAATCAAATTGAATTAATCTATATATACGTATAAATTAAATAAAGGTCTGATTACTTTAGTCTGTAGAGAATTTAGTTGATTAATGACTAACACTGCTATCAGCAAGCTTTGACTTTCGGCCACTGCTGTGCTTTGAAGACGTAGTCTTACCATCTGTTGGGTAAGTTGTCATATCAGCAGATAGTGTACTGCTTGCAATCCCCAAAAGGTTTGCTGTTTTCTAAGGATGCACCGATAAGCAAATTGGCCAATTACCGATTAATCTGCAGTTGATAATCGGCCGATTAATCGGCTGAGCCGATTAATGATGAGGATGATTGTTTTCAATTTTACCATCACTGTTTTTTCTCTCTTATACAATTCGAAGTTAGAAATAATAAGTAATTTATTTCCGAGAGAAGCTTTTTTTTCCATTTTCGTAGTTTTCACAAAATAATTCCAATATTTTATCAAATATCTTAGAACCAATTTTCATATTATTGTCAATAATAGTATTGACACATTGTTAGAGTTGTTTTAATTGGACATAAAAATTCAAAAAAAAGGGGAGGGGGAGTCTGTGGTGAGCTCTCCAATTTAGGAGTACTTTTAATTCATACTTTTAATAATTAGTAGCCTTTAATTCAATACTTTTATTCTTTGAAAATTAGAGGTTAACTAAAAGCACTGTGCTAAGAGAAAACTCACGCCACATGAAAAATATTGCAACATTGTCTATGTGTATTTATTCAAAGTAGGATAATGAATTTAAAAAAAAAAAAACTTTATATCAACTGTTAGGATTATTATTACTGTTAATAAAATTGTTCATCATACTTTCTTAGTAAAGTTATACTTTAAAGAATAATATTTGAAAAATATTTTTTCCGCCGATTAATCGGCCCAATTTTGCCGATTAATAATAATCGGCAAAGTGGCCGATTATGGCCGATTAATCGGTGCATCCCTACTGTTTTCGTAACTGATGCTCCATTTATTCGCGCTCCAATAATCATGACTTTTTGGAACTCTGACAGGTCTAACACTCCGACTCACCACAGACAGTTTGATAAATGCACGCCACACAAGTGACTGCTGTTGAAAGCCAGATACCTTCATCTTTAAGCACACTGGGTGGCACATTTCTGTTGCAAGTGGCGGAACTCTACTGCAGATAGTTTGAAATCGCATTCACGTGTAATATTGCATTGTTTAGTTGCTTATAACTGAATTTTTAAAGTTTAATGTAAATTTAAAAACTGCAATTCGAAGTTTTTGTAAAAATATATTTTTAAATACAGTATCTGGATACAGAAAAAGTTGAATAACTTTTCATGTCTGAGATAAGTGTCCCCGGGCTACTTGATTCTTGTTCTTAAAGTGCAAGAGACATTTGTCAATGATTAAGACTTGGTTTTACGTTTGACCAGTTTCTGTAGCTTTTGGAAAGCGGTGCATTTTCCTTTGCGCAAGCGTGTTTCATTCATTAGTGTTTGTACAAGCAATTGTTTCATTTTGAGAATCGGCAATGGAAAGCGAGATTTTTTTTTTTTTTTTTGAAAAACAGCTTTTTTTTTTTTTTTGATGATATTATTGACACTATTACTAGAAAAACATGTTCATAACCTTACGGGCCCCCCAAAGCCCCGGTACTAGAGGTCCAGTATCCCCCCTTAAACGGCGGCCCTGCCTACACGAGCCCATTCTCATAGATGGAGGGTGGCCATAATGTAATGGCTCTTCGGTGTAGTTCAGCCTTTTGTATTAATTACAGTATTAAGTGTAGTTAATTTGTAAAGAACGCAACTTTTATCTTTTATTCAGAGTCGGTTACAAAAAAGCAAACATACAGGCAAAACTAATAAAAATGTGTTAAAATATATAAGATTAACTTTTAAAATTTAAAAAAGTAATTAAAACATCCAATGTAAACCTGCATGTTAAATATTTATTTTTGTATCGTCATGAACAAACTGAAGAAGGGAAAAACCTGAAATTATTACTCAATTTATTTCCCATAATACATTTATTATGTGTATAAAAATACAATGTGTACAAAAAATATTCATTGTCAGCAAATAAATAAGATTTACATCATGTGTTTTGTCCATTCACCAACTTTGATCATTTTGATCTGCAGAAAACAAACATGGTTTTGCTTCAACAAAATGATCTGCCAATTACATTATTAAACATTATTGCAGTGAAAAAATAATATAAATGGATAAATAAGTTTTTAAGGAAGAATATCCCAATGAAGTAAAACATTGCAGAATGTAGTTGCGCACCCAAGAGGACTAAATTATCAGTCTGTCCCTTACGGTGCCAGCCTTTCCAAATAAATTTAACAAAAGGACTGAACTCAAGTGAACTAAAAATTTGTTTAATTTTCACTGCACCTGCCATTGCATTTCGTGTTACTCGCGCTTTACCTTTCTTCCCACTGCTTACAGAGATTGTTTCGAACAGTAGTTTTGAACAGTAGTAGTAGTGTCTATTTAAGAAGTGTCTCAATTTTTGTAATAAATAAAAAGAATTATCATTGTCAAAACTCATACTTTAAACAATCACCCGGACGTGATGCGGTGTATAAAGTGTGTGTATCCCCAGGTGGGGCCAGAACCAGTAACTTTGGTGATGCTAGCCCAATGCTTAGGCCACTGAGTCAAAAGCCCTCATGTCTTGGAGTGCAAAGTTGGATTATGTGCTCTGTAAGTACACCACGAAGACCAGGGCTTAGTTTTTAGCAAAAGTGCAGGAGCCATATTCTACCGAACAAATTCATGTGTAAAAAATAAAGAAATAAATCAATTTTAAAAAATTGCACTTATTAAAACAAAGTACAAGAGCTTAACTTAGATCGAAATTAAATTTTGTACCTCAGCGAGCTCTCAAGAACTTTTCAGTCTGATTTGATCATATAGTATTCTACTACTCTATTTGATGGTTAAACCGAGTGCTTCTCAATCGGTGTACACCAGCACACTGGTGAGCGGCAGGATTTTCTTTCGAAATAATAGAACCAGGAAGAATAAACATGAAGTACATTAATTGCGGAAAAGTTTCCGACAGGACTCAAGGGAACAACTATAATATTGCGAGTTCAAATGCTAGAACGAAGAATGCACACCACAAATGAAACCCTTAGCTTACAGCGTGTAAAGAGCTTGCACTAAGAATGAAAAAAGTCCCGGGGCGGTGCAATAAAGGCAGTGATCAGAGTACAACTACCAGACAACACCATCAGGAGATAATTTAATGATATATCAGGAGACATTGAAACAACATTGGTTGATAAACTGAGAACAGCTCGAAAATTTTTATTTCATGAGTTGATGATTTAACATAGGGGTGCACAACCTGCGGCCCGCGGGACAAATGCGGCCCACCGCGTAGCGATGTGCGGCCCGCGACTGCCTTTATGTTTTGTGATGAAAAAAGATTTTTGAAAAAAAAAATCAGAATTTTTTTTTTTTACTCAGAAGGGGAAAGAAAAAGTATAAGAAGGTCTTCCTGATAGCATTTTAAACTATACACATGAAATAAACACTCCAAAATTTGTTTGAAGAAAGCTTTCAGGACTTTGTAGGGAAAAAGAGTAGACCTGAAAATTTCAATTTTCAATTACTAAACAGGAGACTGCAGACCTTCGTAGCTTCTTGGCCCTGATTTAGCAAACCAAAAATTGTTATAGTAACAACCACGACGGAAAATAAAAATTGGAAAAAAAACCCGCCATTTTGAAAAATGTTACGCTTTTTTTTTTTAATATTTAATTTTTCATAGCCTGTTTCTAACTTGAATAGTAAAAATCTTACTTATTTGACATTAATATGTTTAATGCTTTGCAATTTTGGCATATTTTTATGTGTTTTTTCGATGCCAGGTGCAAAGCGTAATTTTAGGGTTTATCTATAACTTTTTAGCAATCTTTTAGCATCGGCTCTTAGATTACGATATTTCTTATTTTTGGAGTGATGCACAATACAAATCATATTGGATAAGAATACGAAGGTATTTTTCAAAACAAATACGAGCATTTTTTAACAACTATTTTTTAATTTTTGCAGTCACTACTTGGCAAACAGGTATTTTTCGACCAAAGAGACGTACACATTAAATTATTTGGAGCTCTTGTTAATGAAACTTTCGAAAGAGATGAAGATAATTGCCTTACTGACCTCTGATATATGCAAATCAAGTTTCTGATAGTTGGGACTTTTAGACGTCTAAAAATCTTTACCTCCATGATTAACCAATTGTAAAGAGCATGCAAGCATGTTGAAAATTTCAACTATCAGCAATGAACCCATGTATAAAAACTGGTAGATAAATCTCATTCTCAGCCATCCAATTGCTAATTTTGATGTCATGATTATGTTTTCGTTACACTATCCAGCTAATGGTAGAATTTTGTTTTTGCACTGTGGCCTAGTTGCTTTTTGCACTGGTTGCAAGGAGTACTTTTTAGATCACAATGTGCTAGAATTACATATTGATTTTGTATTGCTGAATAAAATGTTTAATTTCTTTAGTTTTAATAAGTGATAAAATTCAACATTATTAAAGCACAAAGTTTCAAAAATCTTACAGACATGTAACCCCTTATTCAACCCCCCCTCCCCATTGTACATTTCTTAAAAATTTCATGATCTCAAACAGAATTCAATTTTTAAAACTACCCGGTATTGGCAAAGTACCACCTGATCAAAATTCAGCCAAGTACTGAGTACTTGGCAATCGGCTGAGTACCGAGTATTTATCAAGTACTCGGTACATCACTATATTTAATTTTGCTGAATAGGTGATAAAGTTCAACATTATTAGAACAAAAAATTACAAAAATATTGAATACATGTAATATGTAACCCCTTTCTCAAGACATAGTTTCCAGCCTCTGATGGCTAAGCAGCTGTCATGAGAAAAGCTGCTTACCATCAAAAGCTCAAAACTTATCTTCACTAAAAAAGGTTTACCTTTTTACTGTGAATCATGTATATGAAATATTTTGCACTTTCTTTTTTTAATAAAGTTATAGTATTTTCCCCCAAGAAGCCATTTAGTGAAGAGATTCAATATTACAATTTTTCTTGCATTTATTAATACAAGAAAAATACTGGAGCAAGCTATCATTATTTTTTAAATTTTTTCGGGGGGGGGGGCATAGGATATGTACTCAATGCAAATTATATGGAAAAATTTATTTAAAAAATTTTCAAAAAAATAGACAATTTCTCAAAGGCGGGGGGTGGGGGCAATCACCCTTTCACGAGTATTCTAAATGATGTGCATGATTGCGGCTTTCGGCCCTTCAATAGAGTTCCTGTTACGTATGTGGCCTTTCACTGAAAAAGGTTGTGCACCACTAATTTAACAGATTTCGGAGGTGCGAGGCCCATGGACACTGCAACTTGCTGACGGGTATTCAAGATCCTTTTCCTTTCTGCAAAGCTCTTTTTTCCTCAGCCTACAACGGGTGATGAAATATTTCACATGGCAGATAAATATATAATAAACAGCAGGATCTAGTGGTAAAACTTCGCAAATCTCTCGATTATTGAAGCAGCAGCAAGCTTCAAAAGTAGGAAATGTGAAAGAGTTTATTCCAAATGTGAAAAATCAAAAGCCAAGGTTCAAATCAAAGCGTCCTCCATCTTCAAGTTTGCATGACAGAATTTACCAGAGGAACTTAAATGAGCTATAACTGTAGCCAAGAAAAACGACAACTTTTGTAAAATCAAGGTAGCTGAATTCTCGCATTTTCTCCGAGAGTTTCTGAAAATTATCACCAAGTTCTACTTCTGCACACAGAGGTTCTCTATTTTTCGAGAAGCAAGGTCAAGAACTTATGAGTTAAGAGTCAAAGCACAAGTTTTTAATGGTTTCACAACAAAGTGCAACGTGTCAGTTTGTTACAAAACAAATTTTAGGTTGGACTACTAGCGTACATGTGCAATGTGCATTTAAATGCATATTGGCTGCTAGTAAAAAGCGCACCCAAAAGGCTGTTGATATCATGCTACCATTTAAAACCAGCTGTCTTAGTAAAGTGAGCTTCTCAACATTGGCATTCTTCAGAAACAACCAAAAGATTATTTATAGAGAATAGATTTTAGAAACTTCGCGTAGTTCTTTCCAACATACAGTTAAGTAAGACAGGAGCTAGTGTAGTTTAATTAAAGTTAGAGGCTTCAATCTCTCTCCTCATGGGAGCAATTTTTAAGTAATATTTTATTGCTATACGATTTCATGATCATGATATGGTATTTGTTCTATCTGTATGAGAAAGGTATTTTTTTCTCTTCACCTTGCTATTGTCCGTACCTATTGAATTTTTGAGATTTGGTTCAGTGTGCAGCGATGATCGAGCAATTTCTTAGGTGTGCTGCAACGTAAAATAAGTTGAGAATCACTGGTTTAAACAACTAAATCATAACCTCTCTGACTCTTAATTCAGTATGGAAATATGATTTAAATCTAGAAGTCCACTTATTAACCAAGTTGCCCTCCCTTGAACTCTTTTCTGAATCAAGTAATATATTTCTCAAGATCAGGGGACCAAATTGGGAAACATACCAAAAATGAGATTTTTCAAAAGTACTATATAACAGCAGAATAATTGTTCTAATGATGAATAAAGACATTTTGTGTTGCCTCATCACTTGATAACTATACAGAACTGCCTGAAAGTAAAATAGTGATTTTAAACACATTCGGATCAACAGCTGTTTCGAATTTGTTAATGACAGATCAATGTAAGTATAAGCATTTGCGTTCATTTCCACGAACAAAATGAAGCAAATGGCATTTGATACTATTGAATGATGTAAGCCATTTTACTGTGCATGTAGAGATCTGATCTAAAGCTCCTTGAAACTTTTCAAATGTTCCTCATTATCAACAACTCCAAAATTTTGATATGAGGAAAACATTGACGTTCTCAGAAATCTTAGCACTAATACTATTGCTTAACATAAGCAAACAATGACTATAAGATTTAAAATTTTGAAACTGCAATTCAATGGAATATACTAATTCTAACAACTATTATTTACTTCTTCGCAGTCTCCAAACTTCTAGCCCACACTATTTTTTCTTTCATTGGAATGTAGTGAAGGAGGACTTCAAGTACTTCACTTAACAAAAAGCACTTCAAGAAACAACATAAAAAAAATCTACGTCCATTGAGGAATCTAGAGACTGTACAGTATACCACAAATGAATTGAATGAAAAATAAAAAATATTGCAAAACAAATCTCGTTAATAGAATAAAGTATCTCTTAATTCATAAAACACTTAGAACTACACAAGGAAATAAGAACTGTAACAATGTAAAATGAAATGTGCATGGTATCAGGCGCTAATTGTTTTGTAGTTAATACAGTTGGTGATGATTACTACTATGCATTCTTTATATTTACCAAAATTATATCAGCCATACATATTTACTCGAACCAAAATTTTCTCAGTAGAACTTAATGCAGCAAAAACTTTTATGCATATAAAGCAGCAATAATTCTTCTGTAACTGTGCACTACAAATCTAATATTGAAAAGTGCAACAGATCTCATTTTATGTTGCAGCCAAACAATGATAAGATTATTTACACAATAAGTAAAGCTGGATGAGTAATGACATGTTTTATCAAACTGTATAAACGAATCAGAAGTATGACAAGCTATGAACATGCAGTCGCAGTAACAAACCAGGCACTTAAAAAGTGAAACAAATTTCATTCATGGAGCAAAAATTTTTCAAATCTCTCAAAAAATTCAAAGCAAAACAAGATGGTGGTGTTTTACATAAAAAGTATGGTATCAAAAGTACATCCTCTTTTAGTTTCACATTCTGACTATTAAAAGAAATTAATAACTCAAGAAGATGCTTCGCAGATGTCACAGCAATTTGGCATACTTGCACTGACATCAATAAGTCCGCTTCCTTCCTCAACGAATCATCGAATACTATCCAAATTTGGTCTAGGAACCTCAAAATGAAATTCCACCCTCAAAAATCAATTTTCAGTTTTTACCACAGACAGAAAACACAGAAACCAGTTCATGCCAACAATTCTTCTGGACAATATCCCATTAAGACAAACCAATAATCCAACATACTTAGAAGTGCAGCTAGATCCAGAATCATGCTTCTAGAAACACATCACGAGCAGTAATAACAAAGCTCTCAAGAAGTTGAAAATCTTTAAAAGATTATGCGGCACTAAGTGGGATGCCAATCCAAAAATCCTTAAGACCACTTTTAACACACTAATTAGACCTCACCTTGAATATGCCACCCCCATTCGGACAAATGCTTCATCAGAAGAAACCAAAACACTGGATAGTGTTCAAGCAACATTTCACACCTCCAGGGCCCCCCGTACCAACCACAGCTTCATGGTTTAACCGGGATAGGGCCCTGAAGAGCGCTCTGTTCTTAATTTTGAACCAGAACCTAGGGTCGAGCAAACCCTAGGCCCAGCGCCCCCAGAGGTATCGTTTCACTTGGAGGACTTTGTGACCACGACATTTTTAACGCCTCCCAGCCACCATTAATCAAGACGGCGGATCTTTGATCGGCTGGGATCGAACCCGGGTCCCTCCGGACACGAGTCCGATGCCTTACCGATCGCGCCACCACGGCCTTGTTCAAGCAACAGTAGCCAAAACCATTAGTGGTGCAGTTTCTCCCACTAACAATGGAAAAGTTACGCGAGTGCGGCATTGCAACACTCGAGAGTAGAAGTTACACACCATTAACTTTTATTACAAAATTCGCAGCTGTGATGTTGACCACATTTCCCTACGAACATTCAAAAAATGGTCCAAAAAATCTAGCCTAAAAATATTGTCCACTCTACTATTTGACTCTGACATTAGATGAAAGATTGGTCTTGACCACATCAACCTTGATATCCTGAAGGAGACCTCTCTACCTAAGCCACTCCCTAAAACAATTACAGTCAGTACCAATTTTCTCACACCATGTACAAAAAAGAGAGCCAACTTCTACTATCTTTGAAAAAAGCATGCAGACCATTAACACAATGGCAGAAAGTTACCTTGTCCATGCTTACACTGATGGCTCATCTGATAACAAAATCTAAAATGGTGGAGCAGGGGTATGTCTAGTCATGCCTAATGGCATAGTCGTAAGCCAAGCCATAAGCACAGGATACATCGCCTCAAACTTTACCAGTGAACTGAGAGCAATCAACCTCGCTTTAGACAAATAGCTGCTCTCGAGAACAAACACAGTAGACTGCTGATTTTCTGTGACAACTAAGCACCCCGAGAAACAATTATAAGGGCCAGTCTGGAAGGACACAAGGTATCCTGCACCGTCTAAAAGAACTGGAGGACTTGGACAAGATCTGAACTCTGCAATGAATACCGGTACATGTTGAAATCCCGGGAAACGAAGTGGCAGATAGATTGGAGAAAGCGGGAAGAAGCATGCCTGACAGTACTATTTGCCAGACAACATGTCATGATGCAGATGGTATCGCAAGACACTGCCTCAAAGGGGACATATTAAGAAAAGACTCACTGATCTGCAAAATTAACTCTAAAATAGATCTCATAAAAACCAGCACACGACTGAGAACAAGACATTTCAGAGACTTGAAAATCCACAAAGACGAAACAAGAACCTATTGTTCTTGTGAGTTTCCCAGACACACAATTGATACCTGTCGTGAAGCTCGACATATTTCGCGTCGTTCTGCTTGTTTCCTCCACTCTTTTCCTACTTCACTGTAAACTACGCCTCCATCCAACGCTTTGTAAAGAAGAAGCAGCTGCGACTCAAAGTTACTGAACAGAAAATGGCAACATGGTTCGCTCCTGGCTGGCGGCAACCACGTTTTTCGTCAGTGCAGCTACACCATCCGAGGATGTTGCCTCGTCAATTTTTTTCCTGAATCTTCAGCTACCATTTTATGCGATTCTCATTCATAAGTTCACTACAAGAAGAATATGACCATGGGACCTGATAGTTAACTTCCCTACGATGAATCGTCAATTTTGTTCGGAATGGAATGTAAAAATCTAGAATCAGCTCCACGCGTGTACTTCGATGACGCCGGAGAGTTCCTGTGTGGATTGGAGACCATTGAATCCTGCAACTTCGTTATGACGACCCCGACTGTTCCGAAATTTATTCCGCGGTGATGGAGAATAATTTGGAGGAAAAAGTAGAGAACGAGAGCCCATATGCCTACCGCCAAGCAGTCGATCCGTAAATGCCTAGAATAAAAGATTTGTGAATACGAACTACCTTGTGATCGCCCCTAATTATTACAGGTACTTTTTCTTCACTCTTTCTTTGCAGAATCAACATATTATCTTTCAGGTGAATGTTCATGAATTTTAGTAGGTGAATTGCACGTGGGCCAAAAATGGCTGGGAGAGTGGTCGAGTCCTTGGGTAGAGGTTTGTACCTTTTTATCCATTACTCCAATGTACTACTAACGGCCTAATTAACATTCTCAAAATATAACCACCTCACCACAATACCTATTCACGTGTTTGATTGTCCTGCTATTTTACATCATCTAGCTCTTTTGGAAAATTCTCTCCTTTGACCAAGAGCATCTCTAATCTTGGAATATTGTAGAGATTGCTACTTGAGTACTTACTACCCATGCCTTTGTTTGATCTTTTGTGGACACGACACCACCACCACCAATAGCTCAAGATAAACAGATCCAGCAGTATCCTTTTTTTAAAAACAATATTTCACTAAACGCTACAGTCAAATCACAGGAATATTTACACAATGATATGTAAAATTAGGCTATTAATGACATGGCTTTGAAAAACAAATCACACAATTAAATTGCAACAAATTTCATTCATGGAGTAACATTTTCAAATCTCTTAACAAATTTAAAACAAAACAAGCAAATAAAATAGTAGTGCCTTACAATAAAAGTGTGACATCCTAAACGAATTATTTCTTAGTTACACAAGAAAAATTAATAGCAGTTTAAAGATAAAACAGATCCAGCAGCATCAGGTCTGAAAAAACATTTCATTTTACATTGCAGTCAAACAATGATAGGGATATTTACAATGATAAAAAAAGTTGAGCAACTAATCACATGGCTTGTCAAAACGGTTTTTACAAATTAAAGTATGACAAGCAGCAGTAACATGAACCAAGTACTTAAAGTGCAATAAATTTCATTTATGGAGCACAATTTTGCAAACCTCTTAACAAATGCAAAACGAAACAAGCAAACAAATTAAAGTGCTTCACATTTAAAGTGTGGCGTCAGAAATGTATCATTTTTTAATTTCATGTTCAATGACAATATCAAAGAGAAAATAGAGCAGTTTAAGATAAACAGATCTAGTAGCATCATTTCTTTAAAAAAATTCATTCTACATTGCAGTTAAACAATGATAAAATATATACACAGTGATAAGTAAAATTGGATGATTATAATGTGATTTATCAAAACTTTATCAATTAATTAGAGAAGTATGACAATGGGCATAAAGCAGCAGAAAAACATAAATCAGTTACTGTAAGTGCAAATTTCAATCACGGAGAAAAAAAATTTCAAACCTCTTAATAAGTTAAAAACAAAACAAGCAAACAAGGTGGTAGTGCTTTACATCAAAAGTATGGCATTAGAAATCTATCTTTTAATTTTTGTGTTGAATGACAACATTAAAATTCAATAGCAATTTCAGAAACAAAAACTGCAGCATAATTTCTAAACAAAAGTGCAGTTTTAATTTTATACTTTTGCACAGGATTCTAAGAGATGTTTATACAAGAATGAGTAGGGTTAGACCTTTAATGGCAATGTGGCTTAAAAGGTAGCACAACTGCAAGTGGTAAAATATTATCAACAGAATTTAATGGACGGTTAAAAAATAAAATCCAGCAATATCCTTTCTTAAAAGCAATGCAATTTTCATTTACAGTAACAGGATGGCAAAAATACTTAAACAATGATGACACATAAAATTAGTTAATTAATGAGATTATGGCTGAATGGATAATACCATCTGATGGTATCTTTGATGACCTAATAGGCTCAGACATGATCTTAACTTAGATCACTTAATACTCCAGAAATAAAATGAAGTAAAAAAAAAAACACAAGATCTTAGCAGCAATTCCCTCATCCAACTACAATATTGATAATGCATTCTACTATTAAAATAAATATTACAGTACAATTAATTACTGCAATAGGTAAAAAATACTCAAAAAATGAACCAGATTACATTACAGCCCAATGGATGACAAGAAAACTTATACAATAAGTAAGGCTATTAATGTCATTATGGCTTATTATAACTGAATCAACATTATTTGAACTTAAAAATATTTTGGTGATAATACTTTCAAATGAACTATTGATGCTTTAACAAAATTAATTTACTAAATTTTTTTCTGATTTTTTCTCTATCAATTTTCTCAGAATGGCATTTACTTAGGTGATGCAAACGAATTTTAACAAAACATTGAGAAACAATTTTTACAAGTGAGAAAATATGATTATCTGTGGGGGTAGAATCAAACATGTGATCAACCAAGCTGGGGAATATGTCATTATTATTACTGCAAATCTCTTTTAACGCAACAAGACTCAACATTAAAGGAAAATTTTTTTGTTGGAGTGGTTTGCCACCATTAGATTTCAGCATACTCCTGAAATACAGTTCCGATTTCAGACATTTTTTTTTACGCCAGCAGATAGGAAGATTAGTTCACCTCTGGTTTTGCGTAACAACAAATTAATTTTGTTGGGTGGAGATGGATCCCCTCGTAGAGCCTCAATGCATTGTTCACAAGAAAGCTGCTTTTCGGCCATCCTAACGACATATCCTGTAATATAATTAACCACATCTTCAGCAAATTGAGTCAGATGCTGAATTTGCGGAATATCACCATAATCATGGTCACATTGAACTAGTTGCCGAGGCTCCATGTCATATTTCTTTACGAAGGCCATGTCCAGGGAGAATTCAATGGCCTGGTTCTTGGGCTTTGAATGCTTGGATGTGCCAACATTAGGTATTTTAATGTTTTCTTGGGAGGTCACATTGCCATTCTTCACAGTTTTCTCATGGTGCATCATTAAACGCTTGTATGCTGCGATGAATTGAATAACTGTGGGGTTGTTATTCCACCCACCATGAGCTCGAATGGCGCCGAAGAAAAGCTCCAGATGATCCTGGCTGAACTTGTATGTTATCATGTACTGCAAGGATGGGTTTTCTGAGCCAACTAGGTCATCATATAGCATCACCATGTTTAGTGCACTTATATAAAATCCAATGATTGGCGTCTTTTTTGGTGTTTTATGTAAATATATACCACCAGGATCAGCTAAATGCAGAAGAAAAGAAAGAGCTTCCATTATAAAAGGTCTCCATAAATGTTCGTTTTGCTGGCTGAGTGGGGCTCTTTGTAATTCTTGGCTAATGGATTCCTGAAATTTAAGATAACAAAGAGCCTGTCGATAACCTTGATAAAATATAGTTTTGTTGCAGGCCTTAAATTGGTAAAGTTGCAAACTCTTTCCACAAAATTCCAGTGCATCAGCAACACTGGAACTTAAGAGTTTGAGCAGCCAAGTTCACCTTCATTTTCTGCTGATGCCATTGAATATGAGCATTTCTTAATTTGTTGGCAGCTCTTAACCCTTCTCTTTCTTGGAGCTCATAGAGATCTTTGATAAACTGCCAATTGATGATTCCACCATCAATGGAATCTTTAAATATCTTTAAAGATGCCCAATTGTTTCTTAACAACTTCAGCATATGGCATACATCCAGAATGATGAAAACCCTTTTGTTAGGGTCTGCTGGATGTTTGAAATATGACTGAGGATCAGACAAATCTAATACAGCCCCCAAATGCTGAGCCATTGTAAAATGAACACTAGGTCCATCAAATGTGACAGATGGGACCTCAATATTCACATTATGGAGACGAACTAGGGATTCAGATATTAGATTTGCTCTTTCAGCACCAGTTAAGCCATGGATGAGAAAGTAAGCAACTGGAAGTTTCCAGTTACTGTGAAGGCACAGAACCATAAAAACCAGGGCATTTGATGCTATTGGGATATCTTCTTCATCAACTATATCTGATCCAAGATTAACATAGCCTCTCATTTGATGCCCATCAAACTGGACTTTATGTCTAATGCTCATTTCATCAAGCATGAGAGAGCACACAATTTTCTCATCTCTTCCTTTGACAACATCGGAAAAAGCTTTCAAAATCTGAAAGGACCAATACGAAAAGCCTGGCTCTCCTGCAATACAACTGTACCATTGCTTCAGTACTGAAGGATGAGGCAGAGCAAAATTAAAACTACTTCGCACATAATCATATGCTCGTGACGAATAAAATTGTAATGTTAGAGCAAATGCTCTCAAACTAGCAGGATATTTGTCACATGAAATTTCCCCATCACTGTTTTTTACTGTTCTCAAGAACAATTCTAATGGAGCACCAGACAAACTCTTTTTCAACACCGAAGCCACATTATCCTCTAGGAGCTTTTCTTCTATTAAATGATCAACCAGTTCATTTAAGGAGAATACTTTTTTCTTCAACCGTCTGATATGCTGCTGCTTTACTTTTAATTTTTGCGATAGACTGCTGCACTATCTTCCAGTTTTCTCTTCAGTTTTTGAGGACTGGTACTATACGACTGGTCATTTAACTCTTGATGAGAAGGACCGGGTTGTGAACTGGCTGCTGCATCATGCTTTGAAGGAGCTTTTCTCTTTTTTGCTCTCCTTAAAATAAAGAAAAAAAAATCAGTAATGTGAAATGCAGGCATAATTTTAATAAAATACAATGAACTCAAATTAATAATAGGTAAGTATCTCTTCTTAAAATAGGGAGATGAGCAGAACAATCCAAGGTATCCCAAAACAGTTCCCGCAAATTTAGCGACTTTTTAATCGTGCCAAAGAACCCAAATTACTAATTTAAGTATACGGGATCACAGGTGGCTAAATTTTTTTAGCAGTTTGTGCATCAATAGCCATACAAGGTTAGATGCTATGTTTTTAAAATAAATTTATTAACAGATTAATCTTTTCAAACAAATGAGGTTTAATTTTATATCTTGGAAATGTAAGTTGGATTTGTGCAGGCTTAAATGTTGTGCTTTCGTTTCCAAACGAAGATATATCTTTTCATACTTACTGCTGTTATAGTTTTACGGGTACAAATGGAGCTCGATTTTTTAATCATGTCAAAGTAATGTGTTTTGAGTTCTTTCAGTTGACGAAAAAAAGAGAAAAGTACAGAAGCTGTTATTTTTCAAAATTTTCACTGACCCAGACAACGCCGGGTATTTTCGTAAGTAGATATATAACAAACAACAAAATTTAAATAAGCGTTTTACAAAGTTCAAGTGCTAACTTATACATACAAATAAGTGCTAACTTATACACTAAAGGAATTCTTTTTTGTCAGTAAACTTACTTTTGTCAGATGAGATGGAAAAGCAAATATTGTAGGAACAGCTTCTGGCTTCAATCTAACTATCCACTTCGATCAAATTCATCTGGTTCAAAATGATCACTGCAAAGAACACTTCTTTTACTGGGATGCCAATCTTCCCTTCGCATGTTAACTATCCACTTGGCCAAAATTTCTGGTCTGCTAAATGGAAAACTAACAGAAAAAAATTATTCAATAGCTTTGAAATACAAAAGCAAAGGAGAAAACCATCTTCTTCAGAGGAGGGAAACTAAATTTGATCCTACATATATTTTTTTTCAGACGACTTTGTTGAATCTAAGTGCAGGGCTACTTATTTTAACACTGAAGTTGTTTTATACTGAATATTAGTGTGCATTGGTAAGAACAAACAGAAAAGACTCATGCTAATTGATCTTCATTAGTCTTTAAATATACATATTATACCATAAAATCCTGAAAGTAACCCCCCCCCCTTATTCCTCTAAATGGAAATTTATCTTAAATCCCGAATATACTTAATTTTAAATCTCGATTATAACCCCCCTCCTGAAATGTATCTTTTTGGTTTTGAAAAGGAGGTTTGGTTACTTATGGGATTTTAGTTTATATATATATATATATATATATATATATATATATATATATATATATATATATATATATATATATATATATATATATATATATATATATGCATATCTATAATCCAGTGAAACTTTTATGGAACGACCACTGTCTGAAAAAAAAAGGTCGCTAATGGAGGTGGAAGCTTAGAGGCAATTTTCAAAGATGCAACAAAGAATAATACAAGAAATAGCAATAAATTTCATTCTGCTTTGAATAAATTAGCTAAAAACATTATTATGAGACCAGTATCCCTTCTAGCATTCATGTGTCTTAATCACAATAAGACAAGAAAGAAACGATTCAATGTGATCCTAAACTTTTGGTGTCAAATTTGCAAAATTTTTAGCAACAAAATGTCAAACAACTGCTTTTTTTAACATTGTGCTCCCCCCCCCCCCCCCCAAGGACAATGACGAATCAAAAACAAGTTAAAAATAATTCTAAAATCAACCTAGCTTAAAATAAATTCAATGGCCCAGTATACATCATGAAATCTGGGCTAAAAATTTTAATTGCTCTATGTCCATGAAACCTCTTCTCATGGGCAATATAGGTGGTAAAAGAGAAAATATTATGGCTTAAAGTAAAAAATTCTGTAGTTCCAAGTGGAAAAAGAGCTTTTTTGACAGCAGAAGCAAAATAGTTTTTTTTTTTTGCACACACATCAAATACTTTGAAGAAAACATTACGACTCTGCTCCTTTATATGTTTCTAAAAGTTTAATGAAGTGAACACATAGTTTATAATTGAAGGGCTTGGGAGATAAAGGGGTTAAGTAACAAAACAGAAATTTCGAGTGATTAATGTTCAAAGTTTTATTGTTGCAGCTGTAGCAGCTTTTTGTTTTTTGGTTTTGTAGTTAGTGTGCGTATGAAATTGGTCTAAATGACATATACTTTTTGATGACCAAGTTTTATTTGCTTTCCTGTATCCATAGCTTACCATTGTCCAGAAGGTTCATTTTTCAAAATGTAACTTAGCCCCTTCATCCTCCAAGAAATTCAATTCAGTGTGATTCTAAACTTTTGGTGTTAAATTCGTCAAAACTTTTAGCAACAAAATGTCAAACAACTGTTTTTTTAACACTGTGCTCCACCCCCTCAAGGACAGTGACGAATAAAAAAAAGGTAAAAATTAATTTTAAATCAACCGAGCTAAAAATAATTTCAATTACCCAGTATGCACCATGAAACCCGAGCTAAAAATTTTAATAGCCCAGTATGCACCATGAAACCCCTCCTCATGGGCAATATAGAAAATATTATGGCTTCAAGCAAAAAATTCTGTAGTTCCAAGAGAAAAAGAGCTTTTTTGGCAGCAGTATTTTAATTTAGTAGAGAAGACAGCGACTAATAAAAATAAATCATACTCACGTATGAACCGTTTTCCCTGAGGTTTTAAAATTCTTATGCTTGTAAGAACAATTATGCGCACAACAGGTCGGCATTATGTGGTATTGTTAAACTAAATCTTAACCCGAATTGAAATCCATTCAATACTCGATTATGAGATGTAACAAAGCAATACGCAACAATAGCATTAAATTCCAGCTCCCGCCAAATAGAATTCACGCCTAATTGCTGCCAACCTCGCGATAAAGAAGCCAAGCTGGGGGCTGAAACTACACCCCAAACGTCTCCATGAGAGGTGGTGAAAGGCTTCCCCGGCTGGGGTGTAGTAAGCTATCCAGAAGTTAATATAGAGATCAGTGATCTCACCGCTTGTAAATAAAATATGCTTTTGGTTCTATTGAATAGCTACTTTCTAGTAAACATTTCAGCATAAATGTTACAGAAATGGTTTCGTTCATTTATGAATAGAAAATTTTCACGCCTGTTCGTGTAGCTCATGCAACAAGCCTTTCAAGAGTAACAAGCTTCAATAAAACAAATAAATGTGGAATCTTTCTTTGATACTTGAGAATTGTTATGAACAGACACGGCTATGACCCACAGGATGTACATAATGTTGCCAAATTAGACGTTACGAAATTCCAAAAACCTGATATTGTTGCAAGACTTGGTATAAGGCTACTTCAACTGAACGAGGAACATTGTTAAGTGTTAAACTTTCCCAGATGAAAGTTATGTTGAATTACATTTAATGTTACGTGAAATTAAAAGTGATCTAGACTGTTTTGCTGTATTTTTGAACTTGTCACAACCGACCCCAAGCACTGTTGTGACGTTTTCCTTTTTTGTTTAATTTGGTCCTGTGAGTTAACTATTGTACTTAGGGATAAAATTTTAGTATTTATAAGCAGGCAAATGTACACTTTAACATAAAAACAACTTTAAACCAGCTCACAGGCATTACTAAGGGATCTATGGGGGAGCAAATGAAAATTGTCACAACCAGTCTCCCCTACTACACTTTTCGATTTATTTCAATAAAGAATATTTTATTACTAAATCACCTATCTTTTAAAAATAAAATATCAGAAAAAGAGATAGTTTTCCATCTAGACAGAAATTCTTGGTTAACACTGAACAGAGAACTGCAATTTCGAAATTAGAAGTATGAGAGGTTCATATTTTTTCCTGACAATATTGACTGAGATGAAGAAATGTCGTTTTTCTTCTCCACAGACTTTGTGAACGATTTAAAGATGCTTCTAATAATCGAATCTCTCATCCTTTAAATCCGGGGCTCACATTTGTTCGAGCAAGGCATACTACAGGTAAACTATGACGAGAAATGTCTCCATCTTTGAATAATGCTAGTATTTCGGATAAAACAACGTTGGCTTCGCCAGATTGAAAGGTAACATTCCAAATTTATTTTGAGTGAGGCTCTTGCAATAGATCAAAATATATTCTTCTAAAAATGTGCATAGATGAAACTTTTTCCCCTTTTTCTATTTGAACTCATGTAACATCTTATCGCTGATCAAAATACAAACTAGATAGACGTTCCGGAACCCAAAAAATCCACTCAGTTATTCGTAAAAACTTTAATTTTCGAAGTCGCCGAGGACTGGGGGGAGGTTGCTGGTCCCCCACTTCTATATCCTTCAAATAACTTGTCTCTAGTTTTGTATTAAAGGTTTCGAACGCAAGGGGCAACTTTTCTACCAGTGGTCATTTCAAAAGAATTTTTTCATTCATGATGAAAAAGTGCTACTTTGGGGTTAAATATACAAATTTCGACCACCATGTGAAGCATGAAGATTTTATCGGGCTGTAATGTAATTTTACATCATGGTATTTCATCCCACTGGGTAACTTTTTGGCCCCCTAGCAATTTGAAAAACTATTAAAAACTAATGTTTTCATACAGATGAAAAAATGCATTTTTGGGCTCAATTTTTGAACTTACGACCTCCTTGCGGAGCATAAGGATTTTATCTGCTCAATTTCAAATTTTACAGGTAATTATTTAGTCCTAGTGGACAACTTTTCTTACCCCGGCCGATTTGAAATTCCAAAAAAAGTTTTTTCGATCCACCCTAATGGGCATTCTTAGATAATTTCAAATTCAAACAAAAATTTCAAACCTTTATAACTAAAATCAACAATGATTCTATTTCTAACACAAAGAACAGAAAATCACCATCCAGACATAAGAGACTATTCAAGCAAATCATTTATTAGATTTGACTTTTTTTGTGACAAACAGGCTTACAATCTTGACCTTTATGAAATGGCACTTCACTCTGTTAAAAGAAAAGGCCACAGTAAAGCATGTCAGCCACGAGTTTTAACGAAGAGCTAAGCACAGTTTGGAACAAGTTAGAACCTCTGGGGTGTTGGTTCAGTATTATCTGCAATCACCAGAAACTGTTCCAATATTTATAATCAGCAGTTGAAAGACTTGAAAACATGCATTTTGTCTACTTAGTTCATTCACATAATAACAACTTTAATTTTAAAATTTACAGAAAAAAACAGCTATCAAGTTGTTTAAAGAAAAGTTTGCATAGAAATTTGAAGTATTGCAATAACTCATTAACAATAAAAAATATAAATAAAATATGTTGAAATCTAAAGCATTGGGATATAAAACACATTAAGCATTATCATTAAAAATCTTTAAGAAAAATGCTTTTACATAAAGCAGAGAATGGAATTATTTTATAGACATTTTTTCATACAACAATTTTGTTGAATATTTACATTATACTTTTATTTTATGACACATTAACCTTTTAAGCGGTTTGCCCATACGGTGTACGTGCTACTCGAAATTGGCCTCATCAGGTTTGCCCGTACGGCGTACGAGCATCAATATTTTCAGATCTCCTTTTCTGGTTTTCCCGAACTGCTCGGAAAATTGTAAACCTCAAAATTCACAGTAAGTGTGAGAGAAATTTTTGCATAATTTGTAAACCATTCATTACTGCATGCAGAATGTACTTGAAAAAAGCAAATATTTCGGGATTTTGTGACCAAAATTTTAAAATAAAAAATATTATAAAAGCATTGAAAACGAAAAAAAAAATTTTTTAAATTCTTTATATTCTTATTCTGTTAAGTATGGTACTTAACTATATGCAATAAAAAAATATGCCTTTTTTGGAAGCATTTCTGGTAAAATAATTGACCGCTTAAAGGGTTAATGAAAATAAACAGCTAAAAACAACTTTATTGCTTTTGTGAGTTTTTGCATACATGTATGTGTATCAGTTTCAACTTTAAAAAGCAAAATTATATGAGTTATTTAATGCAAAATTCATCTTTGCTTTTTAAAATAGAGCTGTACAAATGCAAATAATAATAGTAATAATAAATAAATAAATAAATAAATAAACAATTAAATGAACTTCTACAGCAAATAAATATTTTTCAATATACATATCACATCTTGGAAAAATAAATGCATTTCCCTTTCATTGTAATCTGAACTATTCTAGTAGAATGAGACTGAAATATTCAGTTTCTTACTAACTGAGAAAAAGATAATAAATAACCTTTTGAAATATTTCATGTTTTTAATGTTCATACATGTGAGAACAACTGACTGTTTTGTTTAAGGTAAAACCTTCTACACCATTACTTATTTCAACTGGAAATATTAAGAGTGACCAACAATATCACTATTGAATTTCTATGACTACATGAAATTAGTAAAGAATAATGAAGTTTAAAATGTACTTTTCTTTATAAAACAGAAGACAATAATAAATTCTTAAAAATGTACTTTAACCCTACACTGCATCGCATTGCCAATTGGATATATAGACTGTTTCCTTATGAGCAGCAAAATGTAGTCATAAGGCAACTCAACCATAAAAAGCATGTATTAGGTATCATTAAAGCAAATATAACCATCTATCCTCAAAATTAAGTATTTAAAAACATTTTCATGTTTTTTTTATTACATTGAAAAACATATATATATATATATTTTCAAAGCAAAAAATCATGCAGTGTAGGGGTAGTACATTTAACTTAAAATATTTAATTACATTAAAAAAAATACTCACATTTATTTTACTAACCGAAAAATAGTCAATGATACATTTTGAAAAACATAAGCGCAAACTTTTTTCATATTTATGAAAGAAAGAAAGAAAAAGCAACCACAAAGAAACACTTGAAACTATTGCAGTATTACAAGTTGAATCTAAAACATTCAAATCCCATCTTTGTACATAATAATTAATAACACAGGTAAACAAAATTTTGTTAAATGAAACATTTATAGTGTATCCTAATTTAATTAATGAAGCTGATTTAAAATATCTAATCAGAATTTTTCCATCACCCAGTTTTTGTGTTATCATAGTTTTAAGCCACTTATTTTCCCCGTATTTACCCAAAGCACATACTGATCAAAACTCATGATTAAAAATAAAATCTTGTCATAAATACAAGAAATGTGTAGATACAGTCAGGCTTGCTATTACTGCAGTGGTGACATGGGGATCAGCCTTAATGGCACTAATTTTAATGATATACACTAACTGAAATGAATTATTTAGTGTGTTTTTATTTTTGAAAGCAAAATTAAAGAATTTATAGAATTTTACTCTAAGGAAAATGATTTAGTGACTGTAATGAATATGTTTATATTTGAACATCAAACAGACTTGGTAGCTCTTTCAAAATTAATTTAAAAGCTATACTATTGCATGATAGAAACATGTTATCTGCATACCTCTAGCATATTCAGTCAATATGAAAGGACCATACGAAGATTTGAAAGTTTCACTTGATAAAATTTTGTACAACGCATGGCATGGGGCAATTTTGGCCTGAAATTAAATTTAAAATTTGGATCATCCT